>JACCGJ010000045.1:5313-23462 GCA_013407085.1 Atriophallophorus winterbourni
ACAGTACGATTGCACATCCATGTACCCCACTCGATGCCAGGATTCGAATCCCCAAATGCACAAATTCGAGGCACTCGAATATCGACTAACCCCAATTGAAAATCGTAAAGAAGCGCTCATCTTACCAATAAAAACAGCCGGAATTACTGATTGGTTGAAAATTGTAAAACGTTTAAAACGTTCTATTGATTTAGAAACATACGAGAAATTATCGATGTTTATTTTAGAAACCGTGTTCACCCTTGTGTCACAAAACTGTGAAAAATCGGGTGCAAAGAAAACGTTGTTTCACGGTCGCTTGGCTTTTTGCTCTTTGCTACGTTTTAAAAATTTTCTGGAGAAATTGCAGCTCAATTCGATTGTGCTTGCTTCATCAACATATACTCTTCACTGGATTATAACTTCCTGTACCCTCATTATTTTTTAGTTCATTTTTTGTGTTTGTGTATAGGTCTAAAAAGCTTGACAATAATAATGTATTTCACACTTTGTCTTTTGCAAAGTTGATCGCAGAGTTTCCTTAGATGACAACATTGGTGAAATGTTTTTCGGAGCAACTTGGGGATGGGGCAGTAGCTCCGCGTACAGGCAGTCAATAACTGTGCGGCACTTTGTATGACACTAGCCTGGTGATTTCAAACTTGTTTAAATAAACACACTTCGTTGCCGGTTTCGCACAGATGGCAACTGTATGTATGTATATATGAAATTCCAAGCTTGGATCTAGGCAAAGTACCAGGTGGGCTAAGGTACTGTCAAGTTCCCAGGCTTGGACAGGGAAATGGCGGTGAGACTCCAGCGTGTTTCCATATACAGCTAAGAACTATTGAAGTAGAGTACAATGGCACATCCGTGCACAATAGGATCAGGTTCTATCAATGACGAAACAGTGAGCGAAATTGAGTTAAATCTGCAAATCCACACCAGCAATGTATCTGGATCAAGCGATGAAGCAATTCAGAAAAATCAAGTTGGGCTGACGTTACATTTGAGGCGACCCTAGTAACGTTGCTTCCTATAATCTATGGGTTATTTGGGCCAAAAAGCGACCGAAACTCACCTGTTCATGGAAGTCTTCTACAGTGAACGCGGGATAGTTCAGCGCAACTAAAGTATCTTTGCATTCGTCACATTTCTTTTTGAAACTGGAATAAATAAGGAATGAATGTATGTACGTATGAAATCATAAGCTTGATCCAGGCAAAGTGCCGCATAGTCAAAGATTGAACGTGGTCTAAGATACTGTCAAGTTGCCCCGGCCTAGACAGATATGGGACAGGAAAAAAACAATGGCAGTGTGACTCCAGCTAACTAGCAATGCACAGCACCGACATCATGCACAATTGCACATCTGTGCCCTTTAACTCATGGATGCATTAATCCAGGTGTAATGCTCTACGAATGGGGAAACAGCGCCGTGAGTGTGACAGTGTTGGCTTGTTCAGATATTAATTTTACAGTAACGTCAAAACAAGAGTGAAAAATGTGGTGACGAGACGTAATTTGTTTCTAAATTTCGGTATATACACCCGAGAAATGTGAGGTACGAATTCTACTACAGAACCGACATATCGATGCTCGACAGTGATAATAATGTCCGAGTGTGATCCATAGAGGAGCGTAGCACGAACGACAGAGCGGTACGCTCGGCCTCTAGTATGGAGTGAAACATCATGTCGTCGCCATAAATGGCGATGGTTAGCAAACGCTACACCTGCTTTGCGTACACGCAAGGAGATCTCGTCATCGATGCAACCGCCGTTAGAGATATAACTTCCAAAGTAATCAAAACTATCGACCAGTTCTAGATTGACATCACACAGTTAGATTTGGAAGAGAGCCGCTTCAGCCCCGTGTTAGTATTTTACCATTGTTAAGCAGAAAGCAGATGCCTTACCTTGAATCTTCGAGTGCTTAACGGTCCAGGGCTTGTTACATTACAACACTTCCAACGGTGCGATGTCAATCACATACCCTAGATCGGTGGTCCTTTCACCCGCGCCCATTAGACCAACAAAAGCTAAACAGATAAAGCAGACCTGAACACCCCCCGCTGGAGAACGAGGACAACAAATGCCCGTGCGCTCGAACGCTACCCGAGGATTGCCAATATAATACTCTCAAGATTTAAACATACTTCTCTTGGTAGACACTTTCACACACTTTCGCCGATTGAATTGATCGCCGCTCAAACGTTTATTAAACGCGTGGCGTTGCTCGGGTAAGTGACGGAACCTGAAGACTTGATCTAAACAACCTCGACCAGAACGAAACCTAGTCTGCTCCTCGTCGATCTGCTCTTCCGTTTGGCACTCGATCAATGAAGCGAGATGGAGGCCAGTATTCTACAAACCACGGAAACGAGAGTGATACAACGATGAGTGTCATAGGAATCGCGCTGCCCCTTTTTAGAAAATCAGAGCAATTACTGATAGTCTCCAAGAGATTGGAAGGCCTTCATCTGCCTATACGTCGAGGAAGAGCGCGGGAAGTTGGAAAACTAGGGCACAACCGCCATCCTTGAACAATGACGGTATCAAGGCACCAGGATCTGATGCTATATGGCATTTAAGGCTCCGGAGTACACTGTAGATCTAAGATCTCAAACTGGCAGCTACTTTTTACTTAATAAGCATTCGTTGGGCATCATGTATGCTAGCAGCATAAAGCAAACGGCGTTGAAAAATTCGCAGAAAGTCAGTGTTTAGCGAGATCGAACTCTGTTTCACGAACCCTGAAGTGTTACTGCACAAAATCGGCTGTTGACTGGAATCCAACATAACAGAACGACCTCAGCCAAATAATTAATTTATCAAAGTAATACTGAAAATTATTCAAATATGGGTCAGGTCAATTGATTTATGATGCCAGAGAACTTATACTCTTCCGTAAAAATAAAAAAATGCACAACTCCATATAATGAACGATTACGAATCAATAAAACGTGGGATTATTATAGACGGAAAGCACAGAGAGTATAGCGAATACGTAAATTTTGCGATTATCATGATAGCTCTTTGTATTGACGTTAAATAACCATCATTAGCAGCTAAGAAACTCAAACGAAAATGCAATGAAAACCGACAACTGAAAAATAAATTAAGAATTTATATGTTACAGTTAAGCCAAAAGCGATGAAATGAAAACACAAATTTCAACAGAAGCTCACCGATTGGCTTCTTCGATGCGCTGGCCAGTCAGTAAATATTCCATATAGGCGAAACCAAAGGCTCTGTAAAAACAGTTTCCGTCCCTTCGTAATCGTCGGATTCCAGTGTATTTCTTTTTGAGCAGCTAGAGAATGAACACACATAGTTTATCGGCAACGAGATAACAAATACAGCGACACATGAAATGACCAACGAATCACAGAAGACTGATAAGTACAAAATTAGAATCAAGCATTCAAATTTACAACGCAATAAGAAATCGCAATTCTAGATTCCTTCAAGGTGCCATACATATTGACCGTCTGGATTGGCGGTATCAAGTTGCCCAGATCTAGAGAGATACATAAGAGTTTAATGAAAGCGAGAGTGAAGCACGTTATCACATGAAGTTTATTATTTGTTGCAATTTAACATGGTGAGCACGAATGTGCAATCGCACAATTCTTCTGTACTGCGTAGCTATCACCGAGATAAATTGATTTGCCACCGGCACTAAGCTGCATGCAGAAACGTACTGGAATCTCACTCCCATTTCTAGACGTGGGCAACCTGACAGTATTTTAGTCCACGTGCAGTTTATGACTGCGCGAGACTTTACCTGGATCAGGCTTGTGAGTTCGTACACATCATTCAGATGCAAGGTAGTAAGACAGATTTGGGATGTAGATGTAAGGCGCACACGATTTAAAAACTGGCGAATTTTATCAAAACAAGAAAAATGATCTACATCATCTTATATGTATTGTGTTGATTAGTGATAAAACCTGTCATACATCCTAACGATCCTTATCAAGTGAATACCCAAGTACGCCGATAGAGGGATAAGTGTACTGTCAAATTACAGAATTATGATCTGAACATCAATGCCATGGTAGGAAACTGGTTTACTCTTCGTGTGGTGCCTGAATAGAAGTGAATCTGTGAAGGACGGCGATCAGCAACTTAGACAGCACTGGAATTAGAGATATCGCGCGATAGTTGCTATTTTCGAATTATTATACAATTATGGACTATTAAAATGAAGGGTAGGTCCTCTACTTCCTTTCCTTTTGTGCGACTTTCTCCTCCTGGAGGATGAGTCGGCTTCAATGAAGGTTCTTGGGGATTTGGGTACAAAGCGGCGTCCTCAGCACCACTCAGCGTTTGTTCGAGTCAGCTTCTCTAGCGTTTGCACGACCAAGTTTGACCTGCAAGGCAGCAGGGAGTTGCCAGAAGGAGGTGGTCTACGAGACTCTGTTCCCGGATTTTCCTCGGGGTTTTCTCCCGAAGCCTTTCCCGCGATCGGGTATCCCGCAAGGCAGCGGAGGTTGAGAATCAGGGTTTTCCTTCCCTTAGATGAAATGCCCTCCCAGACTCACGAGCTTTATCTACCCGTAGCAAACTGGTTTTCAGGCGCCAGTCACTCGCATTCGCCCCTTATCCTGTTGGTAGAAGCAGTTCCACCGGGCTCGGGGAGCCACTCGTGCAGGCCAGAAGCTGGAATTGGTTGTTAGAGGCTATTTGAGACGCGTGCCATATGGGAGCATTTTATAAACAGTGGGAGCTTATCACCACTGCCACTCCCGGCAATGACAACCTCTACTTAGAATTTAGTAAGGACTTCGAATCGGTGAATCACGTTTCTAGGGTAGAAGCTCGCGGATAAAAAGTACCTGGTATGCATCACGACTGGATAACCAGTTTTCTTCGAGATAGATTCATCCAAGTCGTTTTAGGCGATGCCGGAGCTATTTATTCTCTTACATATGGCGATTTCAGGCCATATTTAGAGTATTGCGTGCAAGCCAGGAGCCCATTCTTCCAGAAAGACATATTACTACTAAAGGCAGCTCAACGTTTGACTACCAAATGGGTTGAAGTTTTGACTGAAAACAAAATAAGAAAGGTTTAATTTCTTTAGGGCTCATATCACATCAGCACCGAAAAGACGAAGAGGGTTGCCAAAAGCTGTACTTATGAGCGATCAACTATTCAACTACAATGAAGCGCTTAAAAAATCACAAATGTCGGAATTTTAAGCAAATCTTCATCAGTGAAAGAGTGCTAAGGTTCTGGAATAAAACGTATTGGTTACACGTCGGTAGACGCGTTCGAAATGGATTTGAATGCCTCGTGGCATGATGTATGAAATCACAATCCTGATCCAGGCAAAGTTTCGCACAGTCATAGATTGCATATGGCTAAAACACTGTCAGGTTGACAAGCCTATACATATATGGGAAACGAAAACAGTAAGACTCCAGCGTGTATTCGAATGCAGCTCACTACCGATGGCAAATAAATTTAGCACGGTTAGCTGTACAGCACAGAATTGCTGCGTGATTGCGCATCCGCGGCATGAGCTTTTTCAGGACCTCCTTCCCCGAAATACAGGTCATCTATCGATGAATTTAGCACGCAAATGTTTTCCATTTCAATTATATGCTTTAAAAAAAACGAAAATACTGCATTTACATATCACGTTATGACTGTAAACACAAATTCCTCCTCAGCTAACTTCCCACTAGCTTGGTGAAGAGAAAACATATCCTTTTGCTCATTGGGAGTTACAAAAACCGGAGTACCTGTATAACTCTTGACATAGTACACGCCGAGGATACCAAAACCAAAATTACTAACTTTTGCCGTGGTTAACGCTACTTAGAAGCTTTCCACCGAAAGAAATGCTCGATTGGCTTGCCAGCCACTCACAGGTCTGTGCTTACTGAACTCAAGACAAGTCAAGGCATTCTACCACTTGTAAAAAAATTAAAACTGCTCATTGGTTAAAAAATTAGAAAATAAGAACTTACATTGAGTTTTTCTAAATAAACATCATGACCCAAGAAATCTTCATCAAGTGTCGACAACGGTAGGACGCTGGTTAAAAGAGGAGAACGTTTAATCTGTTAAATAATGTTATATTATTACAACGAACATCAAGTTCGATAGCATCTTGTTGAGCAAGAGTTGCTTCATCAGGATGTGAAAACGCAATTTCACCAGAGGAAGGCGGGTTCGTTTCTAAAAATATGAAAATTACGATAGCCTATGCCAAATACCTGTGACCATCTCAAAACCAACTGCCGAAACTGGCAAACGCTTTAAAAGACGCGCGAGTTCAAGTTCAAGTTGCACATGGTTGACGGTGGCTAAAATCCAAATAGGCGCACAGATTTTCTTGGACGGTATGCGGTTGCTCAGCCGGCACTCCGAAATAGAGCACACAGTTCTTACGGTTCACAGGCTCTTGTTTCCGAAAGAATTTGGGCACTCGATTAGACTTTCAAGGTCAAGGTGGAAGTTTGCTTACGAATCTTTTGATATTGTATTTATTTGATTACCAACGGATTTCAACATGGCTATGACTAGAAAATCTGCGAAAGTAGATAATACGGCATCAACTGGGATGAAGATATAAGGGAATCAGAGCACAGCTACTCGCTCTGGGGCTGTTTACTTGTATGCTCTGAGCAGATTGCGGATAACGCAAAAGATATACAATGTGAAATATGTTTCAAATTAATGCATATTCGGCGCGTAGGAATGAAAAAAGAGACACGTTTATGGTTTAAGTAGATATCATGACATATTATCCCCATGTATGTAGGATATGGCCTCCACCGTCGAATGTTACCCGAAGAAGTAGTCAGAATAAAGCCGCAGCTGCATATACTAAAACCGCTTAAGGGTTCGACAAAAAAGACATTGATAATGATTCAACCTTAGCGGATGACCATCTATTTGTGTAGCAGGCTTGCGTGCCATTCGCATCCCTGAGCATGATTGCGCACGTAGTTACCTCGACTACAAACCGTTTACAAAATGGTATTAGTACAAATGATGCATCGAAAGTGCATGATTTCGCTATTTACTCGCTTTTAACACTGATTACTCAACGGTCAACGATGAATAAAAATTATGCAGGTGTGAGGTCTCAGGATCAACCTTGTGATCCTGCTATGTAATTTTGGCCCAAGTGTTCAGGAAAATTGAGGCTCAGCTTGACGTAATAAAACAAGTGCCTACTGCAAAAAATGCTGTTTGATCTCCAGTCTTATACGAGCCACATTCAGATTCTCGAAAGTGATGCCAGATTATGGTGAATGTTGGTGAGAAAACTGAGGAGACACCTGAGATATGCTTACAGCAAGAGCGCAATTTCCTACAATACGTTTATCAAAAAAATTTGATCAAGGGGATAAAAAAGTAACCATTATTTCTGCATTCCGACTTGGCCGTAAAAGTGTGAAGTAAAACCCGCGGCACTAAAAATTTTTTATCTCCGCACGAGAAATTCCAAATGATACTAAGACGCGTTAATCGTCTAAATGGAGAGTCGTTCAAGATACTACGTGATCTGTTTCCCGATGAAAGAACTAAAATGAAAACAGCCATTCAAAAATTACGGGCACTGAAGAAAGCTGGCGAGTTAGATCTCCATATAGTGGATTTTCGAATAGCGAGGAGAAGTCTATAATTTTTTTTGGAAGCCGCTGTCTATCCTACCTCAGTTAATCCTTCAGTGAAATGATTCCAAATTTTGTTTTTCAACTTGAGGAGTCTATAAAATAAACTGGAGGATGTTAATGGAATTTTCAATCGGCGAAAGCCAGATATAATTGCTGCTACGGAATCGTGGGTAATAATTGATATATATCTAATATGGAGTGCGCGCGACCACATTATACGATTTTCAGAAGTGACAAGTTAGCTTAGAGAACTACCGTGTCGTTGCTGTATACTTTTAAGAACAAATTATTGTAGTAGTGTTGGAAGGGTTTCAACATGATGCTAAAAATGATGAAAGCATCTGGTTTGGGATGAAATGTAGCCCTAAGGCTGCCGCACTTGGGGTCATTTACTGGTGCCCTGGCTCTTAATTTCCTTAGTTATTTTCTCAAATCAAACGGCTGGTTATTACTGTCTACAGTGTCATTCTTGGAGACCTGAATACTCCCGATATAAACTGGTTTGATTTAGTTTTGAGGGGCATACCGTTTCGAAAGAATTTTTAGAACCCATTCTGGAATTGAATTTGGTGCAGAATGTCGGGCATGTTTCTACGATATTTGATTTGATGGTCCCACCCTGATTTTTTGATTTTGCGAATCTAACGATTGAGACTCTATTTTTGCCTTGATCACTGCTCTTTATTGTTCGTGTGGAATAGAGGTTTTCAACCGAGAAACCAACGAATGTCCGGAGAAAAATTGTTACTTAGAGACAAAGATTCTAATCACGACTGCAGACTCAATTGCCTGGGTACTCCTCCATCGATGAATCTTGATATTTGTTAGTTAGACTTTTTGGGTAAAATCAGACCGATTGAAAATGACTCCCGATTGATGATTGTAATATTCCTACCTGAAGAACCATCATGCTTTGTAGGCATTATTTGTAAATACACGAAGAATAGAAAGCGGTTATGGCGGAAGTTCTATTCCAGATGAATATGAAGAACACACAATTATCCTCAGCAAGTGCACCTACCTAGAAATAGAATAAGAGAGATTTATGAAACTCGTTTTGTGGATGGAGCCAATTCGGTGCCAATAGTCTTGTTTGCGTACATGAGACGTATAACTAAAGCTTCTCAACGGATACCTAACGTGAAATCAATGAGAGGTTCGACTGAACATGAACATCACTATTACCACGCGCTGCTTGAATACGTTCCAATTACGTTTCCTTATTCCTATTTCTTCTATACTCTACATACCGGAACTGATAGATTTCTGATAATATTTAAAAAAGTTTAAATGTAAGTTCCAAGATATTTTACGCACAATGCATCCTAAAACATTCATATTTCACCGTATTAAAATTCGTGAAATTCCTCAAACTAGAAATTGCACTGTGAGCATAGATAGTGACACTTCTTAAATCTTGAATAAGTTGAGAAAATTAGAATGTGAATTATTAAGTCTACTTAACGAAATGACAACTTCGCGAAATTTCTTTTATTCTCTTAATCCGTTATTATCTCGTATAAAGCCTTTTCCAATTATTGATTATGATATCTTATACAAGCCAATAAATTTGTAGAAACTCTATGCACTTAAATTAACCAGAGAGAATCCTGTTCTAAGAATATCATTTTATTCAATGTAGTTGATAATTATCCCTTAAATGTATTTAAAAGCTTTATTCTCACTTCATATGGCGTTCCGGCAAATACCGTAAATACCTGCGTATAGGACGATACCATGTATAGGACGCAGTGGATATTTGACCCTAAAAACGATGGAGAAACTGTGTACTTATGCATAGGACGCATCCTAATTTCAGTCGTCAATTTCCAATAATTTTTATAGAAGCGGTGAACCTAAGTCAATCACGGTGAACTCCATACAATCGCTATAATCGTCGTGTGTGCTGATTGCTGACTCATTCATCCTGTCAGTCAGTAGATGTCTGTCTAGCCTATGTAGACTATCGTGGAAAGTGCACTTCTCATTCTTGGGAGACATGTCGAATGATTGGATAACATTTTTTAAGGAAAAGTTTCTGCTCCAACGAGAGTCAAATATTACACATCAGCAGTATGAATATTCTACCTATTACCGGTGTTTTTAAAGATACAGTTTATTATTACCCTTCAACATGACGAAGACAAAACGACAAACCTTCACTTCAAACTTTAAAATGAAAGTGATGAAGTACGCGAAAGAACACGGGAACCGGGCAGCTGAGCGGCAATTTGGTCCGACTGAATGCCTGATAAGAAAATGGAGAAAAGATGAAAGTACCATTAAAGAAATGCGAAAGGTGGAGAGGGCAAACAGGCTCGAAAGCTCACCATCCTAACCTAGAAAAGGCGCTCATTAAATGGATTCAAGATACTCGTCGAGACTGTCTGGGGGTCAGCACCACTACCGTTCGTTTACAGGCACTAAGTTTGGCGAAAGAGCAGAGCATTGCAGATTATAAGGTGTCAATGAACTGGTGCAGGAGATTTTTTGGAAGAAATAACCTATCAATAAGACGAAGAACTACCATTAGTCAGCGACTACCCAGCGACCACGAGGATTTATTGATGAAATTTTAAGGTTATGTCATCAAGATGCGTCAGAAATACGACTACGACATGATACAAATTGGAAACGCCGATCAGACTCCGCTGACTTCCGACCTGCCATCCGAGACCACAATAAGCTTTAAAGGTGCAAGGTCTGTCACTATGCGATCGACTGGAAATGGAAACATTCGGTTCACCGTGATGCTTGGGTGTATGGCTGATGGCACGAAGTTACCACCGTACTTCATCTTCAAGAGGAAAACCGTGCCTAATGACAAGTTCACGAGTGGTGTGATAGTCAGGGTGCAAGATCAACCATGGTTCAATGACAGCTTAATGGACGATTGGCTGAAAACAGTATGGATGAAACGCAAAGGTGGTCTGGAGAAACAGCGATCGATGCTGGTGTTAGACGCCTTCCGATGCCATACAACTGACAATGTTAAATCAAAATTGAAGTGGCACAATACATACCTCGTCGTCATCCCCGGCGGCATGACCAGTAATCTGCAACCGATGGATGTCGTCATGAATAAGCCATTCAAAGCAGCATTGAAGCAGAAATGGGCCGAATGGATGATTAATGGTGAGTATACTTTCACCAAGTGCGGCAAAATGAAAAAAAGTTGATATGCCTACGATCTGCCAATGGATAGTAGATACCTGGAAAGAATTGCCAATCAAGACCGCGGTGAAGGGATTCAAGAAATGTTCTATCAGCTACATGCTAGACGGCACGAAAGACGATATTCTCTGGATGAACGGCCCAGACAACGATGGTGTCGACGAAAGGGAGGAAGAGCTGGACTATCATGATGACTGCATAACACAACAATAGTGGACTGCTTTGTTGAATGAAGACAGTGACGACGAGGATAAATATTGATAAATATTGTACCGGTAAGTTTGAAATTTTTGTAATAAATTTTTGATATTATGATAAATGCATAATTTTTATAATAAAAGTATCCATGGATAAGACGCACCTGAGTTTTTATGGCAACTTATGAAGAAAAAATGCGTCCTATACGCGGGTATTTTCAGTAATGCTGATTTTGTCCGTTTTCGCAAAACCAGCACGAAACAACGAACCCCAATTCTTATAAAATTCACTGACAAATGTTTCGTGTAATATATATTAGAGAATAGAAATATTTTGATATCTCTGCCTAGATTTTCTAATGTTACTGTGAAACATGATCTCACCACAATGCAGAAGCATTTCAGTCCCCCAAAGGCTCCATGGAAGAAAGTTAAAGAAAACCAAGTTGTTCACATTATCCCGACTAAGGATGTTCGCGCTCTAGCTCGAGAAGTCCACCATTTATGAAAGTGGTTGCTGAGCTGCAAGCCATAAACCAAGTTAGCTCAACACGGGCTAAAATGACCTAATTTTAACGCAGGTTGAGCCTTTCATCCGAGAATCAAAGGCTCGTAAGAAAAGCGATCGGAGAAAGGTTATAGACCTACTCCGTGCTTCAGGCATGAGACCGACTACTCCACTGAAGCGAGTTCACTGGGTCGGGAAATGGAAGGGTGGCCCAAATGACGCATCTACCAGATCGCAGCGGCCAATTGTAGTCGAATTCACAAAGCAATGTGATCGCAAATACTTTCTTTTGAAAACTGAGAAACTTAACTGCGTCGAGGCAAAATGCATCGTGCAACCTTACACCCCGGCACACCTGAAAACTTCTAGCCCAATTAGAGCTAGAAAGTCAAAGTTAGGTGGAAATCGTAGCTCACCAAATTGGCTCTCGATGCGAAACTTAGAAAATGACAACAGTGTGGCGATCACGCTAACACAGGAAAATTATACTCCAACATTGAAGAGCGCCAATGTCGTGCTACGTCCTTTAGAGGATGAATCGTGGATGAGTGGTAGTAACTCACACCATGAAGATGAAACTAGATGCCAGGAGTTGTCGTCTGTTTCAAAAACGAATGCTGTATCTCTCGTTGAAATTCAGCCTTCAAAAAACGCGAAGTAGCCTCAGGCATTACGCCCGAGGACAAAGAGCTCTTAGGTAGCCCTAACACCGGGAGTCTGGCCCCATATGATAGTGCTCTCCTGTTCTATACAAACGCTTGTAGCATTAGAAATAAATGGGCTGAACTCCTCTGTAGAGTTGACGACAACTACTACAAAATTGTGGGTATCACGGAATCATGGTTGTCTCATGATGACCACATAGCAGCTTTAATCGCGTATAGGCTTAGCGCCGTAAGAAGCGATCGACCTCTGGGTAAGCTAGCAGGAGGGGCTTTGCTCATTATTGATAACACTATTCTCTTCAATAAAAGTATTTCTTTTTTTACAACTAATGCTCATGCGTGGATGCTCGCGTATAGTTGTAAGCTGCGTCTACCGTAGTCCAAGCACTATTTCGGAAGAAGATGATCTTTTGCAAATTAAGCTCTCGTCTCTTTTAGCCGTAGCACCACGTGTTGTAATCTTCGGCGATTTTATTCTACCCTAAATAAACTGGGAGTACCAAACCTCACATGCCCCAGGAATCGCGAACGATTTTCTGGACTGGCTACACTCCCATGCACCTTACCAACACGTAAACGAACCAACTAGATTCCAAAAGGGTCAGTCTCCGTCTATTCTTGACCTAGTTATTTTAACTTATGAAAGCGGTACACAAAATGTGGTCTTACTGCCACCACTAGGAAAGAGCGACCACGTAGTGTTAGCCTGCGAGTTGCTTCTGTCATTTGGTACACCCCCACTTAAGATGTCTCGAAGCTTCCATAGGATCGACCCTGCTTCCCTATTACAGGCAGCAGCGCTAATCCCATGGCAAAACATTGACCATGTGGATGGGATGTGGAGGCAGATCAAGAAAAACATCCTTCAACTTCAGGATCGATTCGCTCCTCTCTTACCCGTTCGCGAAAAAGGTAAACCTCAATTGTGGTCAGCCTCAGTTTCCCGTAGCGTACGTCACCGCGACGCAAAATGGAGGCGTTATAAGCTTACTCCCTCATAAGGGACTTGGGCCCGTTACAAAGAAGCGCGAAACAGATGTTTCCAAGATACGTGCAGCAAAGATTTCTTTCGAAATGAGACTCGCTCAAGAGGCCCATACTCATCCGAAACGTTACTACAGCTACGTTCAATATAAAGGGTCAACACGGAAAGGTGTAGGTACCTTGAGAAGGGACGATGGCTCAGCCGTCATTGCAAGCACTGAAAAGGCTCAATTTTTTTCCTCGCATTTTCAAGGCGTACAACGCCGATATTATAACTCGAACGCCTCTGCGCCATCACTTCAATGTGTACCCGCTGATCGCCCCCTCTGCCCCGACCTTACATTCGAGGTACACCATGTCGAGAATATATTGGCCAGCCTAGCTTACAACAAGTCGGCAGGGCCCGATAGCATCCATCCACGAATGATCAGACTGCTAGCGCCTATATCAGCTTTGCCGATCACAGAACTTTTCACATCATCCCTCAGTCAGGGTACCCTTTCTTTGGACTGGAGAACAGCCGTTGTAGTGCCTATCCATAAGGGAGGAGCTTCCTCGGCGGTCAAAAATTACCGCCTGGTTAGCCTCACTAGTGTACTATGTAAGGTTATGGAAAGATTGATTCGGGATAAAATATGTGGATATCTAACCAAACACTCTCTTTTAAATGGCGCACAACACGGCTTCCTAAAAGGTAGGTCATGTCTGACAATTTTTTTAAGCTTTCTGAACGAGGTTACTAAGAGGATGGATGAAGGTATAGCTGTAGGAGTCTTCTACCTCGACTTCAGTAAGACTTTTGATTCAGTCAACCATTGGCTCTTGCTTCTCAAACTCTCAGCCATAGGAGTATCAGGGAACATTCTGGGCTGGATTAGAGCATTCCTTAGCGACTGTTCCTTTACTGTCAGAGTGGATGATACTTTCTCCGCAAGTGCGCATGTGACGAGTGGGGTTTCCCAGGGCTCAGTCTTGAGGCCGTTGCTGTTCCTCATCTTCATTGATGATCTAGCCAACCAACTGCGCTCACCCCGTTATATGTTTGCTGACGACGTTAAAATGGTCGGTAGGTCGGATAACTCCGATCTGATAAGTGACGTGGGGGCTGTAACAGCATGGGCGGGTAAGTGGGACCTTCCCATTAACCTAGATAAGATTCACTTGCTCTCTACACTGGCAGACAACATGATTGTGTCTACGCCCTCAGCTCACACGGAGTTCCGTAGGGTAAAGTCTACTAAGGACCTAGGAATCGTAGTCTCCGCAAACTTTAAGTGGGCTGACCAATGTGCTGCTGCAGCTTAAAGGGCCAGGAGGGAACTCTTTTGACTACGTTCAGCCCTCACTTGAAAGAAAGCTGAGGTGCTATTGCCCCTCTACAAGGCGATAGTAGGATCACATTCAGAATACTGTATTCAGGCTTGGAAGCCGTATTACCAGAAGGATATCGCGCAGCTAGAAAAGGTACAGAAGCTGGCCACTTGCATGATCGAGGGGTTAGCATACACCAATTATGAAAATCGTCTATTAACACTAGGACTTTTCTCACTTAGGAGGAGGCAACTCAGAGAGGATCTTATAGAGACCTTTAAGGTTGTCAAAGGATTAAGTTGTTTCGAATTCGATGAATTCTTTCGGTTCTCTCCTTTGGTTGGTACACGAGGGCACATTCTTAAGCTAAGTAAACAGCACACCAGGCTCGAATCCAGAACGCACTTCTTCAGCATCCGTATAGTGAACGCGTGGAACTCACTTCCCGCAGAACTAATCATGGCAACTTCAGTAATTGCGTTCAAACATGGGCTGGACGAACGGTGGCAGGTGCTCTTCCCGGAGCATTACCCTTAAGACTAAATCCCTCATTTTTATGATAAAAAAACACAAAAATATTCGAAAAATTTTTTGAAACACAAAAAAGAGTTTCTTTTTCATTTTTTCGCATTTGTGGAAATAAACTGCTGTCCATCGTCTTTTCATTCGATTGGACATGCAACATGCATAACTCTCTCACCTTCCGGTGATGAGACATCTCCCATCTTCCATTCACCGTTACACACGCCTGTGTTACTTACGAATCAATCCTAGTAGTGTCTGGTGTTTTCAAGCACACCTCCGATAGAATCTGGGCACTCGTTTTGACTTGGTCGACTATCGCCCTGTGATACTGATACTGATACTGATAAGAAGCGCAAAAATACAATTATACCCACAAATCAATCATTTTCTGATACAAATGAGAGTATGCAGTGTGATTCATCCGTGATTACTACACCTGCAAGAATCCAAGCTTCAACACCCGCACACAACTACACAGTGCGAAGTACACCGCTGCCCTCTGAGTGTTTATTTCGCTTACCTACATTTAGACAGACTCAAGCTTTACTCCCAAATCTTAGCTCATTCAGAAACACGGTAGTCAAAATGCTCCTAAACAAACAAATGACGTTGGTGAATAAAAATATTAGGTGCATACACGATATCAGTTACCGTACTCAACTACCATACTGCATCATTCCTTCATCGACTACAACTGGCTTTATAAACCTTCTAATCACCCCCTCTTCATTGTTCTGAACCAGCTTACTACTTTGATTATATGACTCAAAACCCCTATTTTACAACCGATATACATCCCAATTCATGCGATACACCCCTTTTTATGACCATGCCAATTTTTTCAAAAATAATAAATTCAATATTGATCACCCTATATGTTTGTTTAAGTTCAGCTTTAATTTTTTCAACTTCGCTGTTTCTTGTGTTAGTATCTTACTTTTGAATGCCAGATCAATTACACGTAAAATCCTAATGCCGAAATATTTCATCATTTAGAACTTGGTAGACATTATTCTTATAATGGAAACCTGGGCACGAGATAAACAGCCTGACCCAACACTTATGGTACCCAATTACCAGATATTCAGGAACATCGAAACGTGGTAGTGGTACTCTAATGTATGTTCATTCCAGGTTTACAGTGTTTCATTTAGCTCACCTAGTCTGTCAAATCTAGAAGAATTGACACACACCAACTTTAGATCTCTTAAAAGGTTGCGTGTATTATCCACCTTCTCAAACCATCTCTAGAATGGATTCTTTAATTAATGCGTTTATTGAGGCATCTTTACATCACACGCAATATAAACTCATTGCTGGTTACTTTTACACGCCGAAGTTAAACTTGCACGATCGTTCAATTCACCGTTAATCTACACCTTTTATCAGAACACTAGACGTACTAGGATATAATCAATTTATTGACAAATGTACAAGAAATGGCAATATGTTAAACCTAGTCTTCATTCTGAACCTGTTTCCAGCAAACCTTGTGGTAATTCCATCCTTCTTTAACGGTGACCATAGAATAATATCATTTCAAATATTATGCGTCACTGCTACTGTTTACTCTCCGAATACATCTGATGATAAACAAACGTACAATTATATTAACTAGAATCTCCTGTCAGAATTTAATAAAACAGAAGATGAAAGTTAAACAGTTCTTCTCGCCGCTCAGTACAGTTCGGTTTACACAGACGAGACTTTTACAATTGCACTGCTTCCTAAGAGCAACGCCAAAATGCCGGATATCTCGATCTTGCCGGAGATGGTGCAGTATTTACTTGAACGAATTGATGTGAACTCAGCATTTGGTCCTGATAAAATACACCCTGTGATTTTAAAGGCATTGGCGGGTATCATACACAAAACCTGTAGCAAGCTTTAGTTAATCCATAAGCGTGGTTAGTTACACAAAATAAAAAGTTTGGCATTGAAAGTCAATGTATAAAGGATGCGTAAAATAGTGCTCCGGCCTGACCAAACGGACAGGTTAACCTTATTCGGTAAGTTGGTAGTTCGGAATACCCTGAATCGACTGTTGAAAAGACAGATGAAAACTTTTCTCGTAACACCCAAACTGTTAAAATCGGCCAGCATTTTTTACAGCAAAGACGAACATTTGCGCATCCAACCTCATCACTGCATTGATGTGCTGAACTATCCGGGCCGCCGATATTAAGTGCCTTCATCGATTTCACAGAGGTTTGTGATCAGAACGTTGGAGGTAAAGTAAGCTCTTCTACTGACAGTACAGTTTTCCAAAATAAATTGGAAAAGTGCTTTTTGGATGGTTAAAAGTGGACAGCTAAGTTAAGCCTTATGGAATATGCGCAGAATACATTTTGATGCCAAGCACGCCTGAAGGGTCATGCTATTCGGGGATCATCACTGAAATAAGTTGATATAAAAATTGACGGTCCACTTAGTTCGAGGGGAGAATACGAGCAGCAGAAAGCATCCGACGCAAACCGCGCATGGCGGGATATAAGTTTGTCGTTCTCGAGGATTATTTCACAAATGTTTTGCATTATTTATTCCACATACGTGAGACCAATTCTGGAATATGGTTTGTCAGCAATCAATCCACGATGATTATACTAACCATTCATTTAAAGAAATGGATGGACCTTATCCGTTGATCATCAGTGTTGCCGAAAACATTCTAGACTTTCCCTCGCAATACCTGTGTTTTCGTACTATATCAAATCACGTACCGATGACATGTAAACAACTTTAAATATCGTCACCTTTATATTTATTGAACGTTAAATTCCGCTGAAACAAATGACCTTGAACAAATTGTTTTGCAAATGTACATAATATAATCTGATTGTACAAAGCTTTTGGAAATTATTGATCATGTTTAACATGCCTTGGATTTCCAAGAATAAATTTTTTTATTTATTTATATTTAAATTTAAAAAAATCAGCAACCATTAAAGCCACACAGAGTCAATTCCCTTATTCAAAACCCTATTGAAGTGGAACAAACAACCTATTTGGAAAGACAATTCCTGTAATTTACTATCCTTTCACTGAACAAGTAATTACGAACATTATACATGACATATCGCTTGGCCATTTTGAATATATGCCCTCTATTTCCCACACTTAGCGCGAGAGCATACTGTTCACTTGGATAAACTGTACTGATGCAT
>JACCGJ010000046.1:0-37376 GCA_013407085.1 Atriophallophorus winterbourni
TTTTGTCATTAACGAGATTTTGCATAGATGCACACACATGGGAACTCGAATCAGCATAAATACTGACCACGTCGACTGGTGACACTTCATAGTTCGATGTAGCACCGTAACACCGTTTCGGACAGTTCCGCCGATTATGTGAAACGGACATATCAGCAGCTCGGCCAGGTCCCTCATCAAATTCGAAATCAAATACTAGTTTCATGGAATATCCAGATATGTCTTCAACAAATCAATGTCAAAATAAGCGAAAGGGTTCATAAAACAATAGGATAATGACAGGTCGGAAAAACAGTGTGGAAGACGATATTGACGGAACCGAAAGAAGCAACACATGGTTCGCAGCAGTGCTGTGTATTATCAGTCAAAACCTGCGTTAATATCAAGTCTAGGTTGGGGCTGTCACAATGTCTTGAATGGTTGTATTCTAAAGTTTTTTCTTTGGTTCTAAGACGCAGTGAACGCCTAATATCAAGATAAAGGAATCATTCAAAGAGAGCTTATGCATTGGGTTTATTTTCCCACCATTTTATATCGGTAACATATGAAAATATATTTGTGGCAGAGAACAGTTGTCTACGACCAAAGACCGAATCAATCAAATGAGCTTACCAAAGTTTTCGGTTAAGCGTCAATAAGTTTAATATCGTTAACAGAAACCTCTATGCACCACAGGCGCGGCCAGATCAAAATCGGATTACTTGCTTTGAACTCTTTCAAGAAAATCTTTCGGATTTTTCATTGTAGTTTTCAGGAATTCGCATATATATCTGTAACCCAAACTAACGTGATTAACCTGTCTTCCACGAATTTCTAATACAATTTTCATTCCCCTTGTTCGTTACAGCTTCTACATACGCATCCACGGCGCATCCTTAACACCAGCCTCCGTGCGCGTCTGTGTCGAGAGATTCTGGCTTGCGAAGGCCACGATGTTAGACTTGCTCTACGCGTGCGCGTCTTCGCCTATGCCGAAGATGCTGTCGTGACGTGGGTTGTGTTTGCTTGTGCATACAAAGCACCTGTGGCTTGAGCGATACTGCGCAATGTGAGGACTTTGTACATAAACAATTAACGTGGTTGGATGAAGCTTACCTGGAGCTTGCTGGCAGTTTAACTCGATTTATATTCAAATAAATCCATTCATGTATCTCATGCGATTTCGTTCTCCACTTGGACCGATAACTTTCGGTTACATTAGATCATTTGACAATTCGCATACACAACTGTACTCGCATAAACAAAGTTATACTTGTATGCCACTGTTGTATAGGGTTCGTACAACGAAGCACGGTGTTCAATCACAGAATCACATAGTGATTCGTGGTCAATCACTCAAGGCGCTTATGGATGACCAAAGTAATTTGTGGCTCACTGAACCTGATCTTACTGTCTCCACCTGATGACGGTAAACAGCCAGAAACCGGTAGTGGAGTGTAATTTCGGGTGAAGAAGAGAAGAAACATACAAACAAAGCATACAAACTTCAGTAACTGGAGAAATAAGTTGATGATTCCAAGTAATTTTCACTGTAATAACATCGACCGATCGACGGAGTACAGCCTATCGCTTCGAGCGCTGTGGGAAAGATTGTTCACTCCGAATCGGACTGTTTAGTCATTCGAAAAACTGTGGAACATGAAAAAATGATGCGATTGTGATCCATGGTTGACATCGACCGAAGGAGGTCAACAAAATTGAAATTAACATCTCTTGAAATAAGTTTTGATAAAATGAGACAACTGCAGTATGCTTCGCGTCGTTCGATACGCAGATTAGTGAACGCAAGTTCCACAAAATTTCGTGATTTAAAGACAGACATGTGTTTCACTCTTTCCTGGCCAGCTTCAACCTCCAGCTAAACCTTTAAATTGGCACGATTCCAATTGTTTATTTGTAACAAGTTACAGTCAGTTCTCCGTGTTGTTTTTGCGTTTCTTTGTAAAACATTCGCAACCAAGTCGAACTTCGAAATACCTGTTTACCAACGTCGAAAAGGCTGGAGCCGATTAGTTGTATAATAACGATTCATTGACACTCGAATTCTAGAAAGCGATTACATGAGAATGAGCACTGGTTTATAACACAGTGATAATTTCTAGATTGTTCTAATCGATAGTGCATCGACAATTGTTGTATAGGTTGTTCGAAGTCCAAACCAATCAGTGAATCGTGTTGTATTCATTGAATAAGAGTAGTGTTCAAGTTTCCATCGATCAATGATTCTGGCTGTTGTATTGGTTATGAGTAGTATCTCCTAGCATTCCTAAAGTTTACACGATATGTTAACCGAATTTGTGTCGCTTGAACCAACAACCATTATACCATACTAGGTGACCTTAACCCAATTTTAATTCTTCATCAGAACTTGTGGCATGTATAGCATGAAGCTCCGTAGGCGGTGTGAACTCACCTACTGGAAAGGGTTCTAGACCACGGCAGTTAATGTCCCCATTAACGTTGGTACAATTTCTACATCTATATATGATGGAGATTTAGGTTAAGCACATCTCCCGAAATGTGCAACAGGGTGAAATTCTATAGTTGGCTGTTTAATTCACCGTCGTGGCTTGGTTGATTGCGCCAGTTCGTTTCAGATCCACGAGTGTCAGCTGGTGAACATCTGGCCACCTATCACAATATTCGGGTCATCGGTCCAACATTAAATACGTTAACCCCAGTGTTTCACAGTCACGTGAGCATTGCAATCAGGCGCTCGGCACTGATGCGAAAGTAAATATTTTATTCACCTTATACCTACTAGTAAATTAGATTTTTGTTTTTCTTCAAAAATGGCCTCAGCCCCGTTAGTTATGTACTTTTACGTATGTGGGCCGCTGTGTCAACTGACCTTGACCGTGTTCACTTGTATCAGATTGATGTGGATACACACTGTGAGGAAAATGGAGCACTGATCCTGGTCATTCCCACGAGACGTGACACACTGTAGGCGTACTATAGGCTGTTTAGCGGTAAGGTCAAATAAGTGGTGGTTGGTTGACTACTACTTAATCATGTTCCCTTTCCTGACTATCACCCTTGGTCTGACGAAGCTTCTGTGTCAGAAGTGAAACGTTACCCAAAATCTACTCTAACCGATTGCACTCAAATTTCCTTGCATTATGAATACACGATCGGTCCCAAACATATTCCAAGCGATTGAGTGAGCATTGCGTTTCGACTCACCATTGAGATCAACCTGTCCAACGCCAGTCGCCTTCACCCACGAATCTCACAACACAAGAGAAATCCGATTTGTCAGAGGCATTTATTACGAACAAGACATAAAAAAACACGCCTACCTTATATAGACAAACCAAGCAACCAAAACACTGTCCTGAAACGTAAAGTTTTCCCGGTTATCACTCTGATCTGATTTTGTGCAAACCGGTATGCGCTTACCACCTTGCACTGCATTGCATAGTACTCGATTGCGGCTGACGTTTTCCATCTTCTCGTGAATCTGAAGAAGTTGTAGCCTGTACCGTTCTAGTGAAATCCTTTCGAGACCCGTATTATTACCATTATTATCTTTGGTCATCCATAAGCGGCTTGGGTGGCTTGACCAAGAATCACTTTGTGATTCTGTGTCTGAACATCGTGGTTCGTTGTACGAACCCTATATAACAGTTGGCATACAAGTATAATCTTGTTTACCTTTAATCCACTGTTTCAAGGCTCACTGAACCTGATCTTACTGTCTCCACCTGACGACGGCAAACAGCCAGAAACCGGTAGTGGTGTGTAAGGATGGGGATGTGAGCAACACATTACTTTGGTCATCCACAAGCGCCTTGAGTGCTTTGACCAAGAATCACTTTGTGATTCTGTGTCTGAACATCGTGGTTCGTTGTACGAACCCTATATAACAGTTGGCATGCAAGTATAATCTTGTTTAACCTTTAAACCACTGTTTCAAGGCTCACTGAACCTGATCTTACTGTCTCCACCTGACGACGGCAACAGCCAGAAACCGGTAGTGGTGTGTAAGGGATGGGGATGTGAGCAACAAATTACTTTGGTCATCCACAAGCGCCTTGAGTGCTTTGGCCAAGAATCACCTTGTGATTCTGTGTCTGAACATCGTGGTTCGTTGTACGAACCCTATATAACATTGGCATACAAGTATAATCTTGTTTACCTTCAATCCACTGTTTTAAGGCTCACTGAACCTAATCTTACTGTCTCCACCTGACGACGGCAAACAGCCAGAAACCGGTAGTGGTGTGACGGGATGGGGTTGAGCAACACATTACTTTGTCATCCTAAGCGCCTTGAGTGCTTTGGACCAAGAATCACCTTTTGATTCTGTGTCTGACATCGTGGTTCGTTGTACGAACCCTATATAACAGTTGGCATACAAGCATAACCTTGTTTACCTTTAATCCACTGTTTCAAGGCTCCCTGAACCTGATCTTACTGTCTCCACCTGACGACGGAAACATCCAAAACCTGTAGTTGGTGTGTAGGGATGGGGATGTGAGCAACACATTACTTTGGTCATCCACAAGCGCCTTGAGTGCTTTGACCAAGAATCACTTTGTGATTCTGTGTCTGAACATCGTGGTTCGTTGTACGAACCCTATATAACAGTTGGCATACAAGTATATCCTTGTTTACCTTTAATCCACTGTTTCAAGGCTCACTGAACCTGATCTTACTGTCTCCACCTGACGACGGCAAACAGCCAGAAACCGGTAGTGGTGTGTAAGGATGGGGATGTGAGCAACACATTACTTTGGTCACTTTTATATAATTATAGATTCCTTGATATTAAAACATACATTACCCGAGGTTTATATTCAGTATATGATTTAAGAGCAACCAGTCGGGTATATGGTTCTACAGACCCTGGTTGTGTAAGAGGGAATTAGGTAAACCATGATTTAATTTGAAGCCAGTGTTGAATCAGGTTTTCAAAAACAACGACTTTTAAAATTTTCGAAATCAAAGCAAGATAATGCATTTGGAATTTAATTTTTCGCGCAAATGAATGATTGGAAAGGCCCAATATATCTTGCAGGTTCGCGGCATATTCATTGGTTTAAATAACAATTCAAAAATTAAACAAATTAAGAACATTTTCGGTATGTAGTGCAGAAATGAAAAAATGAAAAAAATTTTGAATAGTTGAAAACTGCGTCGTTTTTTAAACAAAGTGCGTCACTTTAACAAGTTGTATCTGGTGTTGCCAACGACAACCATTATGATCAGCTGAAGATTCTGATGAAATTCTTCACTTTGCTTTGATCTATTTGACTTAACACACTTTTTAAGAGAAGTGCCGTACTGTTGCAGTTATCGAGTAGAGTCAAATCAATTTTTCAAAAGCTATCATTAAAGGAATTCAACAATAGTGGTGATCAATTGCGCTCTGACCAGTTAGCGAAATAATCTTCATATTTATATGAAGCACCCGTACCTAGAGATTTAGCAGTCGGATAAAAATAATCATTGTAGGGGGTCTGTAATCTACCAATTGTTCTAGAACTTTACCTGTAACATCTTAACGTATATACGTTAAGCTGTGCAAACTTCCGTAGATATGAAAAAATTATTTGCGAAATGAAGCAATTAAAACCTGTTGATTGGTAAAAACAAAAATAATTTTCAGTGTACAACTAATTTGATGGAAAATAAAAATAATGTCGATTGTAAAAATAAATCAAAATTCTCTTTCGCACAGTATGAAAATCTGAAATACCTAGTACGTCGGCACCTATTGCAGTTGCGGTCAAATCTTGAAAACACAGATGTAAGAGAAGTGATTAAACCGGACACATGTACAACCGCGAATGATGAATCAGATTTAGATGATTCGATACGATCTAGTCCGAGCACGTTGGCCGAAAGCAGAAGCATCCAAGCAGACCAGTGTAACAACGCGTCGATTGAATATCATCGCGAGGAGGACGAAATTTCGCAATTAATAGAAAGTGTTTCCACGCAGCTTTGTGGACTGAGGCGGTGTATGAATCGATATAAAGAAGGAGAAGAGCGCATGAAAAATGCATTGCATGATCTAGAACAAAGAATTGCTCCCAGCGAGGTATTGGTGCCAATTATGTTAGAACTGACGATGCAGCACTCAAATAATTTTTATGATGTCTACTTTCGAGTAGTTGTCTATAATGATTTACACTTCAATTAACAATTGTAAGGGTTTAATGTAATGGAAAATGTTCGTGACCGATTATGAAATCATAATCATGAAAAAAGAAAATATGTAATGAATCGGTGAGAGCAGTTTATTGGTAACGTTTCGTTTAATTTGAGCATTATTGAATCTGACTTCCGAACGCTATTTGATAATTATCCTTTATTATTTCAACATGAAATGTAAGCTTTCTCCATATATTCTAATTATTTTATTGGTAGTTTGACGGCGTAACATGTGGCTAGCATCTACCATACTAAACAGATCTATTCATGGAGAGACAGTTAGCAGTGAATCGGTAAGATCAGCTTTTTCGTAACGTTTCGCTTTTGACACGGAAGCTTCGTCAGCCCGAGGGCGTCAGTACGAACAGGGTTCCCGCTTTAATTGCTTTTACCTCACTAATCTTAATTTACCTAGGATTACAGTTGAGATCTAGATCTTGATACACGATTATGCATGATATGTAGTCATATAACAGCATTTTGAGTGAAGGGGTCAAGAATTTCCACTGTACGATAAGCCTGATTGCATAATCCTTATACGCTGCATGCTGTGTACCCATTAGTCGGATCTAGTAGGATCTATTATCCCTTTTAAATCGTTTTTAGTTCCTGGCATAAAGTTGGTGTGATGTGTGTTTATGTCATTGCGTAAGCTACGAAGCGTAATTTTTTTAAATTCACTATGCTAATAAATTTTAAATTTTAAATATATCAAAACAATGATCACAATGTGACTAAAAGTAAACCAGACCATTGGGTTTATTACATAACAGGATCCGTTTTCCTCATCGCTGGGATGTTTGCAGTCCAAAATCACGTCATTGGAGAACGCTAACTATGAGAATGACTCCATCGACAGAATCAAGTCCATAATTTTATGCAACTTTGTGCAAATTTCAAAAGCGTCGGACCTGCTTAAAAGACTATTGGAAGAGCAATTCGCAGAAACAAAACCATGTAAGTTGATGACAAATCATCTAAGTCATTTATTTAACCAAAATTACTTGTGTCAACGTTGATAACATAACATATCTTATTTTACACCAGTGAGCATTTTATTTCAAAAAATGATGAAAAAATCTGAAATCCGTTTTTCAATTTTCGTGAACAATATTTGATTTGATTGCAATAGTTCATATGCAACCTCAATAATGTCATGTCAAATGCTAACCATGATTTAAAACACACAATTTTAGTGTTACATGTTAGCCTACCAATTACATTCATGAAATAAACCTTAAGGGATACTAAGAGTTCAACTAAAATCAATGCCAACAAAGTTTGCAATGAATCGTTTTGAGCAGGATTTCTGATAACGTTTCGCTTCTGAACACCGAAGTTTCGTCAGACTAAGGCTGTCGGTACGAACAGTATTAAGGTTTAAATGGCATTTTCTCGGCCAATCTTGCGTTTTCTAATATAGACAGGTGAGATCAAGACAATTGATCACCCTCCCCTAAATGCTTTGTTAATACCTAGATTGTTTATTTTGTGTGCAGTTGCGAGCAGCAGCAGCGGATCCACTGCTTACGTAATCCATGTGCACATTAGGTGTTATGCACGCTAATCCTTATCCGCTGCAGAACCGAACGCCAGATTGTTGAGAACTCAGTATTGGCCAAGAAAATGCCATTCAAACCTGAGCACTGTTCGTACCGACACACATGATCTGACGAAGCTTCTGTGTTCAGAAGCAAATCGATACCAAAAAAACCTGCTCTAACCGATCCAATGCAAACTTTCTTTAAATGATTATGGACTCCCGATCAGTTTCGAATATTTTACCATACACATGCTAAAATTGATGTCATTACAATCTGTTGTTCGCCTACAGATTGGATTAACTTCACCAAAGTTATCAGGTAGAGACAGAATTATCTACTAAAACGGGAACGATACTATACTACTACTAACGAAAGTACAGTGTTATAGAAATACTGTTCACTAACAGACGTTTCTGAACCAGGACGGCGAATAAAACTCGGAATATCGCTTTACCCGTAATTCAGGTGAGGCTGAGAATCTGCTGAAAATGACACAACGAGTGGTGCAAGCTGGATCTCGTCTCGCGTTGGCGCATAAAGACCTCACAGATTGTTGCAGTAACACCGAGAAGCGTCACAATGATGAAATCAATCGAGTGAAAGCAACCATGGAGAATAGCCTACAAGAGAAAATGGCAGAGAATGCCGAACAATGTGAGTTCAACCCATCAAGTTCAAGAATGCATCTAGTTAGCAATATCATCAATGAATAAATGAACTGTAACAAAAAAATTACTCCTGCCAGCCACTTGGCAGTCATTATTTCTCACAAACGCAATCAAAAACCTGTTAATTTTACAAAACTAAATAACATTTTAGCGTTCACAAAATTTCGGAATACACATGTTCTTTGTATGTATTCTTGCTACTGATCGTGATAACTTACCACGGACCTTATCCTCGATGAATCTTTGATAACAATGTTAAAAAAATATGAACAAGAAGAAATCTACTTTATTCGTTCAAGCGATTATGTAGTAAGACGTGTTAATGTTACCACAAATTTCAGAAACATATTAGGGAGGAAATGATTGTATGGAGGGGTTGAAATTGATAGTCGCATTCTAAATGTATTAACAGCTATCAGTCATAGTTATGTGTTGCTCACATCCCCATCCCTTACACTCCACTACCGGTTTCAGGCTGTTTGCCATCGTCAGGTGGAGACAGTAAGATCAGGTTCAGTGAGCCTTGAAACAGTGGTAAAGTGGTAAACAAAGTTATGCTTGTAGCCTTCAGTCATATTGTAATGCATCACACGCTGTGATGAGCATATACGAAACGTTCTCGTAACTGCATGTGTTTCCTGTTTTCGCTTGAAGTTTTTCCAATTAATGCACAACATTATGCAGTAGATCATTTCAAGCAAGTGCATTCGATTTCTCGAACAAGTGGTAAAATTTGTAAACAAAACATTGTGCATGAACGATTGCAAAAATGTGCGGAGAAAGTATTGATACGCAAAGTCGCTTCGAATAACGCACAAAAACTTTAATGATAGTAGTAATGTCTCGAACTTCCCTACGATTCGTTCATTGAATTTTTAAAATATTATTTCTCTTTCCTTTTATTGTCAACAGTTTCTGATAAACAATCTTCAAATGGTTATAGAAGAAGTGGTGGGGTACTTAGAAAAAGATTTTAGTTTAACTAACTGTATTGGTTACTCACACGTAGCATTGTGTCAATGTATACCTTATAATTTTAATTATTATTGCTCAAATTGCTTCAAGTTCCATTAAGTGAGACAAATTCAGTATCGGTTTTGTGAGAGCCGAATAGATGCGAATATTAAATGTTTCCGTGCTCTTAAAGTGAAGTTGAAGTAACTGTAAAAAATGTTGAATTAGAACGATCAGTCTTGTACTCTTGTATTTTTCACATTTATTATGAAAACATCTGCCTAAAATTTTGCATTTAAAGTGAAGGAACAAGCTGAGATGACTTTGAAGGAGGCGATTGAAGACGTGGCACGTAAATATGAGAAAATGCTTGCAGTCAAACAAGCAATCATCGAAGAACTGGAAAAACGTTCACAGGAACAGGTAAGGATGTTTTCCCATTATATATTTTAAATCCGACCATGTTTGCAAACTGAATAAGCTAACGATCGAACCATATTAGGTCTGAGACTCTTTTTACCCATTATAGATCAAATGGGACTGAATGGTTGAAAAACACTTCAATTGAGTGGGTTTCAAGTTTGCCAGATCTAATCCATAGATTCGATTCCTTCATGCTTAGCTTTAGTCCTAAACGAACAATCGATAATTCCAATTAGAACCACCCACGTGCGTATTAGCAAACAAACTTGGTGTATTAATGAATGTGTAAGGTAATTTCATGGCTGACAACTTCAATTGTTTCTATAAAGCGACAGAGTTAAAAGTATTTGAGCGTTTGCTACGTATTGCAAAGTTAATTATCTAAGAAAATCCTATATTTTTAAATTTTTATATTTTGCTTCTCGGGAACGTAATTTTAATACATGCATTCCATTTTACGAGATTAGTCTGGCATTGATACCCGTTTATTTTCTGCTTCTTGCTTTATACTTTGCTTCCACCAACATTTGTCGAGTGCATACACAGCTAATAGGCTTATCAAAACTGTGTCCATTCATAGCTATTTGCGGTAACCAGGTATTGCTTATTTTGAGTGTTATTCCAGTTTATAATGAAAAGCGGGTGACTAGATACACAATGATTCTAAGGCTCACTGAACCTGATCTTACTGTCTCCACCTGACGATGGCAAACAGCATGAAACCGGTAGTGGTGTGTAAGGGATGGGGATGTGAGCACCACAATACTTTGATTCTAAATTATCTTTCAAATAAAACAATAACCCATTTTCACATATTCGTGTTTATTATAACAAAGATGATACTGTCTTCACGTTTTTCATTAAAATGCGGTAATCTAAGAGTGTTGCACTGAATAATTATTACAATTCAATTTTCGGTCAAATTTTCAAATGAGTAATCTTATTGAATACCGCATTTGGCCTGTAAACACACAAAAACTTTTGCATTTTGCCCAATCTATTACCGTCTTCGGGTTGTTTGGATTACTTGCTCAACAGCTTAGCTCAGATTAACGATACTAATCTCGTACCATTTCGTGTTCAGTTTGCAGCAGTCGGAATAAACTGCCGCGCTGCTATTTTCTCATGGTTGATTGACAATACTCTTTCTTTTTCCTGCTGATGAGACCAAACGCCCGGAAACCGATAGCGATCAGTGCGTATCTAATATTCATATAAAAATCATTTTGTGAGATTACTGTCGCTTTTACAGTAGTTCAGTGGGCTTTTGATTTAACCGTATATGGCACGTTTGCAAAACCGTCTTTGTTCATTGTTATTGACAAGAATAACACTGTCAGATAATCATTTTGTGCCTCGGCCTAGTGTTTTTTCATATTTCATTCAATAGCGAATGATTGCATAAGAAAATTCTGAAATATGAAATTTGAGATATGAAATCTGAAATATTTTTCGACTAATGTCTAATATAAATAAGAGTCTCGAGCAGATTGATTTGAAAATTCAACTTGATTCTCATGGCTTTATATTCTTATTCAGGAGCAACACTCTCAGATAAATCTTACACAGTATATGCATAAAGGAGTCTCGGTAGTTAGACGTGAGGATTCCTATCTCTAAGCTCATGCTTTAGCCTGTTTTTATAGCAGGCAGTCAAGCGCTTATTCCCACACGGTACTGCCAATGTTACAAATTTTCAATCCCCTTCTGAAAACACTTCTCATTTATTCTCTATTAGTAATTATATTGTGTGCGTTACATGTTGTTGATAGTCGGTTGCTGGTTACAAACGGTAAAGCTGTCGATTAAATGCATTGGTATATTCCCACTGCACGTTTTATATTCGAAAATGTGGTAATTATGATAAATCAACTAGGTAATTACCAATTTCTCAGCATTTGACTCCAACTTGACTTTCTTAATATGTTAAGAATGAACGCTTGAAAAGACTAGAAGATGAACTAGCCAAACAAATGGAGCAGCTAACCCAGCTTCAAAACGATTTGAAAGAAGCGCGGGCGGAGGTCTCACGCATCCACGACGCAAAGAACGAATGCGAATTGAAGTGCGCGAAAGAGCTCGAAGGCTATCGTGAGCAAATCAAACAACACGCGAAAACGATTTGTGTGATGGAAGAACGTTTGTTCAATTTGGTCAAACAAAATGAAAATGCAAGAGATCAATATCAACAGTTGAACGATCAATACTCAAGTCAGTTACCTAGCACACACGAAATGTTTATCAATTTTCTGATATTTTATCTGACGAAATTACAAATAAGTGGGTCACGAAACATTAAAGTACATTAATTACTCTAGATACGCAAAGTACACTGATTGCCCATACGAAAATATTTTTACAATTTGAGTTGATGTGTACGTGAAATATTTTTCAGTTCACCTTGAAAATGAACTCCAACATAAAGAACAATCCTCAATTGCATGCATCACACAAAACGACCGCTTTCGTGCAGTTTGCAATAATCAAGTAGGGGCAGTAAGATCAGGATCCGCACGTTTTGAAACAATGGATGAATGTTGAATAATTTACGCTTTCGAGCCACTGTTTGATACGGTTGGCACGTCCAATCTGTTCAATCACGTGCCCACACAAAAATAGATGTGATTATACCAATCCAACAAAAGCTTAGAAACTCAAATTGTTCACCATTCCTCCATTATTTCAAGGTACGATCTAATGCGGGTTAACGGTGATTTTCCTAATGTCATCAGGACTGTCGAAGAGTAACTTGCTGGCTTTTATCTCTACAATTATTTATATTAAATGCGTGCGGATTCTGATCGTACTGTCACTATCTGATGAGCGCAAACATAAAACCGTCTCGTTGGGTGTGAGATTCGAAGCAATGTTTTTTTTTTATACTGATTATTCTCTCCATTAAACGCCAGTAGTAAGTTAGTACATTTGGCTATGGCGATTTTTTCACAATAATTTCGTAACGGTCGTTTGTGGTTGCACCATTCAATCATCGGGCGTATTGAACAAATAATGATAATGTGAGTGATAGATGGTGAATATATACTTCTATTTTTGTGATCTCATTAAACCGAATTGAAAGATTGAGGAATATGAAATTGAAAGAACAAATGGTCAGGCAAGCAACATCGTCGCGGGTTCCGCAATCGATGAGGACCTAAAGGTAGGCAGTTTATATATATATATATATATATATATATATATATATATATATTTATCTATAACCCGAAAACTAAACTTTGAGGGATAGTTGCTCACTTTTAACATGTAATCACTAGGAGAATTCATCCCTTATCTCCACATTTTATGGAGATTAAAAATCAGAAATTCGTCAATCCAGTAGTTTTACGTTTCATTCCAAGTTCCAAGAAAGCTTCGAAAATATTTTAAGTACGAAATATCTGCGTATTCTGAAAGTAGACCCTCCACAAAATTTGAATCGATAAACCGTAGCAATTCGTTCAACACTCTTACATACCTACGATATAGTTATTGAACAAACAGCATTAGCAGTCACTAATCTTCAATTGACTAGCTTTTTTATAATAAGTAGAAACAGTGCTGCTAACAAACATGATTTAATTTTAACCCCATTAGTTTTGTACTTTAACAGATGTGAGCCACAGTATCAACCGAACTTGGCCGTGTTCACTTTCATCTGATCGATGTTGTATCAGGCAACTCGACTGCTCCTCCTGGTCATGCCAACGTGACTTTACCCCTCTAGGTATACTGTAAACTGCTCAGTGGTAAATTCAAAGCAAAGATGGTGGTTTGAATGCTTTTTAGTCAGGTTCCCTGCCCTAGTTATTACCTGTGGACTGACGAAGCTACTGTGTCATCATTGAAACGTTACACAAAAACTGCTCTAACCGATTGCGCTCAAATCTCTTTTCATTGTGAGTGCACGATCGGCCCCAGACATATTCTAATCAATCAGCTGCTAACTAACCTTGCCTTTTCTTGGTCTCGGAATCATCATTTATGATTATATACCATACTGGAGCTTTATCAACTATTGAATACGCGGACAAAATGGAAAACGAAAACGGTGTTTCTCTTGAAATTAAAACAAAGAATTGTCCGTTGTTTTTTATGTTAAATCGATTCGCAAACTTTGAGATCAATGTTGCTAAACAACCGTTGATTTTCAACATCTCATATATATTTCATTCGAATATTATGTGTTACATTTTCAAGGCCGAAATAAAACAAGAAATATATTTTTGAAATAGTTAATAAGTTATTAATGGGCATCATTGGCCATCATTGTCACAATGCTTCAGTGTAAAACAAAGTGATTGACTTCTGCAGATTATGTCACACCCTAACGTACTGGTTCGAATTATTCAGTAGGTCAGACGTTAGCGAACTAAAAGCTCAATTGGAAGAAAAGGATGCTAGGATACGGTCACTGAAATCTGACTTGCAAGGAGCGAAAGCGCAGCTTAGCGACATGCGTGGAGAGCTCAGCGAGAACCAGAAGGAGGAGGTCGACCGCGCCCATGGACGGATTTTAAAACTGCGCGACGAGTTGGCTAAAAGTCGCAAAGAAAGGGACAAGATTCACAAGAATACAGAACAACTCAAACAGAAGTTGGCAATGAAAGATGAACAAATAAGGTAATCAAGCATACGGTGTAATTGATAAAAGTGGGGGCAAAATATAATTGAATTATTTTATAATCGACGTGATTGAACGGCTGATTTAATATTGGTACATAATTAGATAAAACTATTGAAGGCAAATACTTATCATCGATACTTTGTGTATTATAAGCTGTTCTTTTTAGCTCGTATTCATTAACGTTTTTAACCAATAATGTGACGCTGAAATTTCGAATATTTAAAAATGAACCTTTTCATTACTTTCCGGGAGATCTTACGTATATGTTGCACGGTAATTAAGTGGGAATATTTTGGTAAATCGTCCTCGGAACGATTATTTCTCTCGATATTTCATTCTACTCTCTCTGCCCGTTAAGCGCAACCGTTAACAACTTGTGGTGAAATTTCAAAGACGTTGCAACAATGGCAACCATATGAGGATCTTGGCCAATTTTGAATAACGACTCGCATGCCACGTAAACATTAACCACTGGTTTCAGTAAAACATTTTTGATTGTACAATTTTATATAAACAACAATGTGGGGTTTTTGATTCCCAAAAAAATAATATCGCTAGTTAAAACAAAAATTTAAATCCCCGCACTTTTTAGTGAACAGTCAATACAAATCAAAGGACTTCAGACGACCTTGAAGAATGAGCAATACCAAATGTGCAATTTGCGGAAAATCCTGGAAGAACGGTCTAGGAAAAAGGAGAGATCTGTTCGAAGTCCAGTGCATGATGATCAGTTGAATCAGCTCTCAATGATTGGTGCGGTTTGTCAAGATGACCATCATCTGGAAATCATCAACAAACAAAAAGAAGCACTGAATGAGCTGCGTGAGCGATTGCGGATGGCCATGAACCAAAGTGAGGCATGATTCTGCCCTTTGTTTCGCTAAACAAACTCATACATTCGAGATACTTCCATTTTTCACACGAGATTGAAAGTATTGTGAACAAATAAATATAGTCATTCATAAAACGAGAATAATGTATACAAGAAATCTGCGATCCCTAATAGACCCTCATATTTTGTGTACGATGAAGACCAAGTGTTATTGAAACAATGAGATTAAATTCGTTATGTTGTCCACTTAACAAGGCATTGTACATATATCGTAAGTTCTTTCCAGTGAATCTCAGCTTTTCAACTAATAAACTGTCATGTTTGATCTTGATGCAGAATCCGATAACGTCAACGCAGTAAGTATCTCAGACCACAACGAAGATTGGTACGGTTTACCAACAACAGAAAATTATCGACATTTCAATGCGGTCAGTCCGACCTTTCACGGATTGACTCACGGAGATCACCATCCTTTGGATACCCGATTCAGTCCGGATGTCCAAATAAGAAATTGCACCATGGATACACTGCAAGTGAGTGTTATTATTTCTTACTTCAATGGCCGTTTGGGAGCGCGATTCGTGCTAACCACTATCGTTTTCCAGTCTTCTGAACAGAGCTATTGGGATCTGGTGCATGAAATCGGTGAACATCTGCAGTTGGAATTGCCGCCTTTCGAAAAATCATTGATCAATGCGCCGATGAACGAGCATGATGAAATCCGGCAAGAACGAAGAAGGCTACTCAATTTGATATCACGTAGACTGGATTTGCTTAACGAAGAACTTAGGAAAGGTGAAAAGATTGGTCGCAACGAGACCAACCCAAACAATCCTAAGTAAGAAAAATCATACCGCTTTTGAAATTTATGAAAACACTTAAAGCATCGATGAGAGAATTTACATCAAATATTCACGTAAGCATGCTTACAGCAATTAAGTAGATATATATTTTTTCTTTTCTCGCGACTAGAGTAGATAGGGCCAATACATTCCTCTTGTCTCATTGACCGAGACGACATTATTTCTCTGACTAAACAAGTTCAGTTAATTTTCTCACGATTATCGTTACACATTTTACAACTGGTTACGTTTTAAAACATCTTAATCGTTCGTTTGATCAGCGAATTGTTCGAGTAAAAAGACGTTTGTATCAACCATCAGGGATTGCTGTAAGCAACCCGAAATCACAGTGAACTTTAATCACTGATCCCGAATTCACCGATAGATGAGCAAATTCTGGACATGTCATAGCCTGGATCTTGATAACGTGGAAGTGATGAGGCGGGGTTTGAAAACTTATTTTGGGAAAGCCTTCACATTGAGATGATTGAAACCACAAAAACTGGAAGGAATGCAATGAATGGTGTGGCTTTCTTCAAAATCTGGCGTTTTGTTCTGCATTAGATAAACAAGACCCTAGGATGCACACGGATTAGGCAAGCACGCTAATCGTTCAGCAGACGTTGATCTCATGTGCACACAAATAAAGCAGTTAAGAGGTTACGCAGCATGATCTTGTCTATCTACCTTAGGCAAACTAAGATAGGTCAGGCAAATGCAAATTTTAAAAAAAGTTAACTTAAACCAGATTTCGGAAAAAGTTTCGCTGCTGTGAAAGAAACCGCGTCATACTAACGGTGTCACGGCGAACAGGGTTTAAGTTTTAATTGCATTTAGCTGAACAATCCAAAGTTATCCAAGATAGACAAGTGAGTCGAAGAAAAATCGAATCACTTCCTTGCATGCTGTTACTTACTCACTAACTCACTTCCGGCTTTGGTCCCGTCTGGGACATAGTCCGCCGATCATCTCTCTCCAGCATTAAGATTCTGGGCAAGTCTATCCAGCTGTCCCCACGTCTTGTCCATCTGCTTGGCGTCTGCATCTAAGTCTCGGTGCCAGGTATTTCTAGGTTGTCCTCATTTCCTCTTTCCTTTTGGGTTCCAGGGGAGGGATTGTCGGGTGTTGTGTCATGCAGGTTTGCGGAGGGTGTGGCCAATCCATCATCAGCGTCTCTGGCTGCTGCTCCGTTCGTTGCCACAATGCTTCATTGATGATCTTGTCGGGCCAGCGGATCTTTAGGATCTTCTTGATGCAGGTGTTGATGAAGACCTGGATTTGCTTCATGAAGGTGACTATGGTTCTCCAGGTATCTGCTCCGTAAAGTAGTATGCGTTTTACTAAGGTGGTAATGCTGATCTCTCTAGATATCCAGATGTTCTGTATCTGATGGAAGGCTGCTGGTACTTTACCAATGCGGATTCTGACGTCTGCAACTGTTCCTTCAAGCTTATCCACGATGCTGCCGAGATAGGTGAAATTGTCCACCTCTTCCAGCGCCTCGCCTTGGACTGTCATTGGTATCGTGTTAGATACGTTGTTCTTGAACACCTTGCTCTTCCCCCTGTTTATGTTGAGGCCCTAGTTTAGCTGAGTTAACGCAACGATGCTAGTCTGTTTTGCATCTGTTGTTGGGTGTAGGGGAGAAAATCCATATCGATGTCGTCCAACGGATTTCAAAGTGTCCACTGGATGCCGTTCCGCTCCTGGTCCATCGATATCTTCATGATCGAGTATATGGCTAGCAGGAACGGGAATGGGGTGAGTAAGCAGTCTTGCCTCACTCTTGTTATCACTTCGAAGGTGTCAATAAGTTGTCTGCCATTCACCATTATGTAGGTAATCCTTTCATATGACTTCCTGATGATGTTGGTGATCTTTTCTGGTACTCCTTAGAGTCGTAGTAGTTTCCAGGGGGTCCGTCTGTCGATGCTGTGAAACGCCTTCCCGTAGTCGATGAAGTTGACGTAGAGACTCCAGGGAATGTTCTCGAATGATGCACAAAGTTGCGACATGGTGGGTGCACGATCTCTCCTTTCGGAAGCCGGCTTGTTCGTCACGAAAATGTGGGTCAACAGCGTATTTCATTCTGTTCAGCATGATACAGTTAAACACCTTCCCTGGGATGGGTAGCCGCGTTATTCCACAGTAGTTGGAGCAGGAACCGAGGTCGCCTTCCTCGGGAAGTTTGATTAGGTAGCCTTTTTTCCACTCAGCTAATACCCGTTCTTCTTCCCAGATCTTGCAGATGATTGGATGAAGGATTTTCACACTGGTATCGGCGCCTGCCTTTAGTGCTTCTGCCTGGATGCTGTCAGGTCCTGTAGCCTTGCCCTTCTTTAATTGCTCAATGGTACTGCGGATCTCTCCGTTCGTGGGTGCATAGCACCTAATAGATAGATCGCGTTCAGCTGGCAGTATTTCTGGATTGGGTTGATGGAGCTGGTCTGTTAAGTAACTCCTGAAAGTGCTCGATCCACATTTTTTACTGTCCTTCTGCGTCTGCTATCGCATCTCCATCTCTGGTCTTTCTCGCTTGGCAAACTTTCCTGATAGTTTATTGATTGTGGAATACAGGTCCTTGGTGTTGTTCTCATGCGGTGCTTTTTCTGCTTCTATGGCCAGTGTCTCTAAGTATTTCCGCTTGTCTGCTCTGATGCTCCGTTGGACAATTCTCTTTTCTTCCGTATATTCATCTTGTGCTTTTGCTATTGTTGCTGTCGTTTTGCAGTTGTTCACTGTTGCTTTCTTTCCATTTATATATTTTGAAACGTCCCTGTTGAGATCCATTCCTTGTGCGTGTTTGTTTTGGGCTCAGGCCATCTTGACATTTTGAGGTCACCGCTTCTTTCACTTTCTACCACTGCTGTTCTATCGTCTCTTCCTCAAGCAGCCCTTCCAAGACATGGAACTTGTTGGAGTGGTTGACCTTGAACTCTTCTTCCTTCTTACTGTCTTTCTGCATAGTGGTGCTGTAGCACTGTCGTCGGCTGGACTTCTCTATGCAGTTTTTTTTCAACTTTAGCTTCAAATTGGCGACAATTAAATTATGGTCGGAAGCAACGTCAGCTCCTCGTTTGACGCATACATCTTGAAGAGCGTTTCAAAACTTCTTCTCGATGCCCACGTGGTCCATCTGGTTTTCTGTCGACAGGTCTGGTGACCCCAGGTTGCCTTGTGTATCCTTCTGTGGTGAAAAACACTTACTCCGATGACCAGATTGCTTGTGGTGCATAGGTCGGTGAATCTTCCCCCGTTATCATTCATCTCTCCAAGTCGTGTTACCCTATGACCTACTCATACCCTCAGTTCTCAGTTCTTGGAGTTGAAGCCACACATTAAAATGACGATGTCCTTCTTTAGTCTGTCTTGTATGATGGTTGACAGTCTATTGTAAAAATCCACCTTCTCCTCCTCTCAACTGTCGTTCGTCGGGGAGTTGCATTGGATTAAGTCTATGTTGATCCTCTTCTTTGTGTATACAAGGAGGATGTCGTGATCCGTGGTTCGTGCACCTCCCACTCCATAAGCACTCTCTCAGTCGACTTGGAAAGCATCAGGGACAATCCCTGTGTGTGGCATCTTCCTGCTCGTGGCCTGAGTACAACAGTAATTCACCCCAAGTCAGTTGTATCTGCCCGGAACCAATCCATCTTCACTCGCTGATTCCTAAGACGGTGATGTTATTCTTCTTCATCGCTACGGTCACTTCTATTGTCTCTCCAGTCTCATACATGGTCCGGGCATTCCATGTAGCGATGCAGTGGTGGTCCTGGTGGAGACGATGGCCATCGACCGGATGGCTTCCAGATTACTCTGGCTTTCACCGTCCGACGTCATACACTTTCCAGCTGGGGGTCCATCTTCTCTCAGGTCCGAGTTGTCTGTTAGTATTCTTGTGCCCTTTTCTTTAGCTAAAAGATTTTTCACAAGGTGGGGTTGCTAGCCTCACGCTCAACCCTCATCCTTTTTCTGCCGGGCTTAGGACCGCTTTTGGCGGAGTTTTGTATGCTCTGTTTATCCATTAATTGATAAGTTTGTGTGCATGTATGAACAACATCCGTTAACCGATAAGCCTGCTTACGTAATCCGTGTGCATATTGGAAGTCGTACACGTTAAACCTAATTTGCTGCAGATTGGCATCACTTACTCTGTCGAAACTTCTGTGTCGGAAGCGAAGCGAACGTTGCCATTCATTACAAACTTTATTTTTATGAGTATTGGTTTCCGATTTGTCTCAGATACATTCAAATATCTTTCTAAGCCAGAAGTCTGTGTGTACTCGCAAGCTTGGACTGACGAAACTTTTGTGTCAGAATCGAAACGTTAACTAGAACTGCTAAAACTGATTCATCGCAGACTTTCTATGCAGACTATGATTGATGTAATTGGGCATGTCATTCTCTCTCCTGTACATCAAATATATTGAGAATTTATCTAAGGGAAGTCGTAGCACGATGGTATGCTAAGACTGGCAAACGGAATTAGTCAAATATAAATATTAATTGAGAACCATGTTGCAATCCATTGACACTAGACCGATGACACAATAAAATAATTGCAATAGTAAAATAAACTTTGCAAAAATATTTGATTTGTGTTCTGTGTTCCAAAATGAAATTTTCAAAAGATTTCCTTTTCGGTGTGTTTCAGAACCAGCGCTCATCGGGAGCAAACAACAGCGGATGAAATTATTCAACTACAGAAGGAATTACGTCTCCGAAATAATGAAATTGTTTTTCTACGAGAAGCCCTCAATGCGGAACAAGCACATCACGGAAAGTCGTCCAGTGCAAGAAGCAGAAATCATAACGTAAGGCAACAGACTCACCCGTTTGTAATGTTTGTCATAAATTATCAATCCCAAATATTTTTTCCGAAAATTAATCAGTGGCCGATTAATTGCACGAACCATTTATTCAACTCTTTTAAATCCCTGGCACGCACGTTCTATAGCTTTCCTGTATGAAACATTTGTTATATATATATATATAATATATATATATATATATATAGTGAAGGCTTTTAGATCATAATTCTGAATCTTGGTTGCTTCACATCACGAAAGAAGTCAAATCAAGTGACAATTTCTCGGAAAAAAAGTGATGCAATCTAAAGTAATGTGTTGCTCACATCACTGCACTTACACCAACCAGGAATCACTATGTGATTCTGCTGGACACCGTGGTTCGTTGAACGAACCCCATGTATCTTTGGCATTCAGAACTCAGAACTCAAAATGTTTTATAGTAGAAAAAGCAGTAAGCTTAACAATAACCATGAGATGACATGTATATGGAGTAAAATTAAAAAATCTCTCAAAAATCAATAGAGACAGTCACATACCGCATGGTTCGTCATATACTCAAGATTCAAGAGTTTAGAAGCGAAAACCGCAACAGATTCCGAGCGTGTGATTACTTCAGGCACAAATTTTCAAGAGAAACAAATTCTCACCGAGAAAAAAAATTCGACGAATATCCAATCGAGAATGTGGAATGTTAAAGACGTTGGATGTTTTCGTGTTCGAGTAAGGTCATTGGGCATCAGCAAGTGTTTAAGTGGATGGTTGTCAGTATGCAAGATTTTGAATGAAACAAGATCACTCCGTATCCGTCGTTAGGTAAAATCATGTAGATTTAGTTTTAACATTCGCTCTTTGAAAGGTAAATTTCTGTAACGGAGCACTAACTTTATCGCACGATGATAAATCTTGTCAAGTCGTTCGATATCCTTCCTCAGCCATGGTGCCCAGGCTTGGGTGTAATATTCTATAACAGGACGTACATATGTATTTATTAACCGGGGTAGGGTTTCGGGCATGAAAATCCTGAATATCCTTTTCAGCAGACTCAAGATACGGCAGGCTTTGTTGTTGATGTCCAGGCTTAAGGTTAAACGATATCCAGATACCGAGATCATTTTCTGCGATTGTCCAGACGAGATCTTGCGTGCCAAGCTGATACGTATGGTGCAGAGATTTTCCAAGCTGCAGCATTTTACATTTCGCATGGTTAAATGGTAACTCATTTGACTGGGATCAACGAAATAAGGTGCATGGATCCCGTTGTAATGCCATACAGTCATTAACAGACCTGACACGTTTACATATTTTAATATCATTGGCAAACAGTATCAAGTTACATCCAATATCCTCTACTATATCGTTCATGTACACCAAGAATAGAAGAGGTCCAAGCACCGAGCCTTGTGGAACTCCACTTGTGACGTGTTTTCTTCTAGAGAAGGTACAGCCAACGCGAACTTAGACGTGTCTATCAGTAAGATAGTCTCTTATCCAATTCAGCAACATTCCCGTTATTCCATAAGCCTCGAGCCTTTTTATTAAAATGTTATGGTTGACTCTATCGAAAGCTTCGGAAATGTCGATATAGCAAGCATGTACAGCCTCACCTTCGTCTAGTGCCTTATCCAATCCTCCAACTTCGTAAGAAGTATAACTTTGTGATACAATCTATTTATTAACTTTTCAGATAACGGCAGCATCTCTTCCCGCATTGGAAACAAGAACGACAGAATTGAGAAGGATGCATCGAATGCAGCCAAGTGAGAAAATGATTGCGGTAAGCCAGCGTCTAATTCAATTGATGATTAATGCTTTGTCGACAAATAAGCAGGGTTTTTAACTCTGATTTATCGGTAATTAATTTTGTGCATACCGAGAAGAAGAACAGGTTATTATGAACATCATAATAATGAGATCGTTTCGAAAACCTATTTATAATACTGGCTTTCTTTTGGCAAAATATCAAAAAAGCGTTTCGCATCGACCGATCGGAATGCTACAACTATTAGTTCTATCGAGTATTTATTAAAGAATTAAAGTGGATGAATCAATGTAATGTGTTGCTCAACAAGCCCGCACTTACACACCACGTCACTTTGGTCATCCATAAGTGCCTTGGGTCTTGACCAGGAATCACTAGGTGATTCAGCCTTAGAACATCGTGGTTCGTTGTACGAACCCCATCAAGCCGTGGCACTCCCGTTTAACTTTGGTTAAAGTGGATAGAATTATCCATTACTAATAACAATAATTACATTGTACTTAGTTAGAGCAAATCTACTTTTTGGTGTTTCATATCAACCTCGGCAATACATGTACAACAAAATGGAGAAATGTTTCTCATCAACATCAATTATTATTATTGCTTAAATTGGTTCGGTCGATATTGATGTTAGGCAAGGCAATTAGTGATCACGTGCAAATCGATTGTGTGCACAAGATCGTTATAAACATTTTAATCGCAATCGCCTCAGTTGATCACAAGATGTTCGAGACAAATCTTTTTCGTAACGTCGTGGGGAGCGGTGTTCAAGACTGAGAACGCCTCCTCAAATATTATTGCGCGTCAATCATAGGGGCTAGGATTGAATTAATCACCAGAAACCATTAGTTCGCGATAACACGTGGTATCGATTTTCTTTCATGTTTGTTGTTGCTTTCTCCATTTTGTTACGCATGTATTGAGTTGAAATACCGAAAAGGATTTTCTTCACCCCAATCGCGTTTTTTTGTTGTGAGTCAACGCTGGTAAGTACCAAATGCTTAACTACAATCACACAATCAATAAACGTGAATAAGTGCGGGTTCCAAAACTAATGAAAATATGACTAATAATATTTTTAATAATAAGTCACTCACTTGAAGCAAAATATTGCTCAAAACGTGGAAGTGAAATGACCCTCAAAATTACATGAAAATTTTCAAAACGCAATAAAATTTGAAAGCGAATGCAAAAAAATGGATAACGAAGTGTAGAAACGAAACCAGCCCAGTAAAGAGAGCATTAAGATAATGAACTCAATTTAAACAAGTAGCGCTTGTGTGCCACTGTTGGATAAGGGTGGTACGACCAACCTGTTCCATCACATGTGTCTAAACACATGTTTAATGGGGTTAAACCCATAACCATGAACCAAAATATTCATTTGCATGCATTCCTGATCTTACTGTCCCTACCCGATGAGTGCAAACAGCACGAAACCGGTCGTGGGGTGTGTGGGATGGAAATGCATGAGCATTTTTGAAACTTGAATTAAATTTTGTCCCATGTAGTGCAATGAACCACATCTTGGAGATCTCCACAAAAGTCAGGAACACAATTCTGACAAACAAGAAACCTGTAGAATGGAAGAAATCATATTTCATTTGTACTACTTGTGGTAAGAAAATCAGATGGAAGTACGGGCCCACATTAGGAAGAATTAAAATCATCGTTTGAGCGTCGCTTATGAGAACTTTCCTGACTGACAAACAATCGTTTCAACTTTACAACAAAACTCGTAACAAAATATCAGGCATTCGGAGATTAGATCATATTCTCGCGAGATATCGATTAGAAAAGATAATTTAGTCGAAAAATCGTTGATTGCAGAGAAACTTAATGGTCCGTTTGCGGAACAATAAATTCTACACAGAAAGTTGGTAAATTTGACGAAACAGGCTGGTTAAAGTTTTAAGATTGTTTATTCATACTGATGCAACAATTTTTATTTGCAGGAAAAGCAACACAAGGGGAAAATGAAGAAAAAAGATTCGGAGATAGCGAAGCTGAAAACCAAATTGCTCGATCAGGAAAGGGAACTACAAATGGTCAAACAGAAGCTAGACAAATCCGCCAGCTACGAGGACGAAAAACACGACGTTTTGCCAATTTGCACCTAACCAGGCGCCTATTATTGAACAATGTGTATAATGTCTTATAAAAATAATCTTGATAAATGAAGAATGTATGCAACATGTAGTGTTGTGCTCCCATTCCGCACCGTTTGCCGTCATAGGGTTGAGACAGCAAGTTTCGGTTCAGTGAACCTTGTTTGTTTGTATTGTACGTGTAGACGCTTGTGACGCAGAGTGAGTCTGACTTGAAGTGGGAAAATGTGATACGTGCAAGCCAAAAATAGATTCAGTTCAAAGCAATCGTTATCTCATCGCCTAAAAAAGCAAACGGAATAAGGCAAAAGTAAACTTTTTGGCTCACATCCTCCGCACTTGCACAACACAACTGGTTTCTGGCTGTTTGCCGTCACCAGGTGGAGACAGTAAGTTTAGTTTCGTTGGAAAAGTGCAAAGCGAAATGAGACTTTGAATCCATTGTTTGATAGGTTTTCGTACAACAAAACACGATGTTCAAACAGAATCGCAAAGTGATTCCTGGTCAAGCGCTAGAGGCACTCGTGGATGGCCAGAGTAAATTGTTGCTCACATCCGCCGCTCTAAGAAACCACAACCGGTTTCTGACTGATTACCGTCATCAGGTAAAGACCGTGAGTTTAGTTTCAGTGAGCCTTGTAACACTGGAATGAGGTGGAATTTAAAGCAAGCAATTCGGAACATGATACAAAGGATTCCAAAATACAGTGCTTGTGCGGCCGAACTTCGTGTATTAAGCAAATTTTCAAGCTATTTAAAACGGCAAGCCTTCAATTACTCACTGACATTCACCACTGAATTCAAACCCAAACGATGGCTAAATAAATTCAAGGATCGCGAATGTGAATCGATGCTATGTACAAGTTTGAACTTGCATATGCGGAATCGCCACACCCAGCTTACTACTTGCTTGTCTGCACACACGAGTGAAGTTTACCCAGCTTGAGTTATCCAGGCTCATACAAGAGCACTACTTGTGTGCGTTAGAACACGTAGCAATTATTGACATATTGATGAGTATCGCGAGCAAATTTGGACTGCTGCTGCGAGGAAATTGTAAGCACAGTAATTATCAACGATTAAGGCCAGTCGAATAAAACGAATCACAAGAACATATTAAATGAAGAACTATAGATATATTGTGTTGCTCGCACTCCCCTCATTTACATACTACAATATAGTGGTTTTTTATAAGCGACTTGAGCGCTTTGCCAGCAATCACTTGAGATTCCGTATTTGAGCATCGTGATTCTTTGTGAGAACCCTACTTAACAGTGGTATTCAATGCGCATTGGATTAACAACTAGTGAATTGAGATTGAATACAGACATACCGGACTGGAGCAGCTGCAGCTCGATCAGTATATCATTGATAACAGGACTTGCACGTTGATAGATTCACTGTAGTTTTCATTGTTGTGAACAGAAGTAGCATGAAGAGGTAGCCCGGGAACACGGAAAAACTACTTTTCACACTGATGGTTATATTATCAAGTGATAATAACGATTCTGACAGAAAACCTAGTGTGTGAAATAGGCTTTTAAAAAACTATTGGCGACAAATAGCTAAATCATTGTTCTGTGTCTTCAATTTTACATTTATATGAAGCTACGGCGTGATCTTGGATGTTAAAAACTAGCTGTCCAAAAGAGAAATTGGAGGTATCGTTCGTAACAATACTAAAACATATAGTGAGAAACAGTGGACGTGTATTTGGGAAGCTAAATTACCTATGTGACGTGTTGATTGAAATCAGTTTCAGTACAGACGGAATAACGAATGAATTGAAAGTATCCGAAAGAACGACGGTTGTGTGAACGCAGCAATCACAGGAGATGTTCTAAACGACATAGTAAGCAATATCCACTTTAACAACAGCGCTCAGTTATTTTTTATTTGAATGTGTAGTACTTCTGTCGTATAACGGGAATGTCCCATTAGATGATAGCAGGCAATACGTTATCATTATGGTTGATACAAACAAACAGTACCGTCATTCGCATGCGGTCTACAACTGTGCAACGCTGCCTGGCTCCAGGCTTTTGATTTCAAACATTCAAGAAACTAACCTAAAACAACAGTTCCAACAAGCTAAATGAATATTCTACGACCATTCTTTAGAACGTAGCATAGATACTACTACTAATAGAATGTAAAATGATTCTCATCAATCGGCGTAAAATAATAGTCTCATACCAATATTGTTGGGTTGACGAAAGCTGAGAATGACAACGCTGTTTTTTTACAGAGTTTGCCGTGTTCCCATCTACAATCCAAAAGCGTCAGTGCAAACGACTGATTCTAGTGATAGTTTATATCCATACTCTCAGATTTTTTCAGATGCGTTGCATAAGTTTGACCGCAAATCGCATTATCAATCGATTGAAGACGACGTTTCATATCAATACTCAAATGCTCGTGCAAATGAAATTCTTTGTAAGCGAATCGTCTTCCCCTACGACTTACCGAATGGCGGTTTGTGAAATGCTACTTTCCACCAAGATACAGCGTTATATTGGCATTGAATGTCAAAACGAATGCGGAGTATTGCAGTACAATAGTCATAATACTCACGTGTCACAATAAAGAATATGCTACCCTCTAAACTGGAGAATTAGAAATGTCCAAAAAACATTTTTACCGGTCAAACAGTTCACAAATGTAAATAAGACACACTAGAAATAGAACGCGGTACGTACTTATTTAATGCGGACTGTTAGGCAAGAGCATTCACAAGACAACCAAATATTTGCTTTTAGTACGACCTTGAAAAGTTGTAACTCAACTAAATCGCATATACCGTGAAGTAACTGCGTATTGTAAGTGGTATGCGAAACATTCCATTCTCTTGTGTTAGGAGCATCCAACGACAAATAAGCGTAGATGATTCAGTGACCTTGAGAATAATGAGTTGTTTAGTGAACACCGTTTCAGGACACGTTTTTAGTTATAAATATTCACTGCGTCACGGAATCGCTCACAGTTCATCCACTACGGTCAAATTACGAAGCGTAAACATTGCGGACGAAAACCGAGCTTCTCCTATCATAATAATCAAACGAAAACCATTTCACGTGTGTTGATATGGCGTAAGGTTCATGGAGCGACAACTACTCCAATACCCCGAATCGCGCTGCTTGACTATCGAATCGGCTTAAAGAAAATCCGATGATATTGACATAGATTATTGGCTAGCAATCACCAAAGAACGACAATAATACTGATATTCACGAAGCATCAGGCGGAATCAACATTTGGATTTGTAGTGTTCTGCCCAAATACCCCATAACTCATTCCACGCAGTTTGTTGTCATCACCTGGAGACAATTAGATTAGTTCCAGTGAACCTTGAAGCAGTAGACAAAGATAAACCTACGAGTTATTGTTAAATGAGATTCGTACAAAAGAACGACGTTCATATACAGAATAATAATGCGATTCATAGAACGTGTGCATGTACGTCAAAACCGGGCAAAGTGCAGCAGTCAGAGACTGAGTGTGGGCTAAGGTATTGTCCGGTTACCCAGGCCTAGACAGATAAAACGAGAAAATGGCAGTGGGACTTTAGCGTGTTGACACATGCAGATCAGTACCGCTGGTGAATCAATTCAGCACGATGTTACCTGCCCAGTAAAGAGTATTCCACAAAGGCACATCGTGCAAGGCGCTAGAGACCCTTATAATTGAACAATGCAGTGTTCTGCACCTGGGCTTATTTGAAATTTATCAAAGCTGGAAAGTCCAGTCACTCAATCCAACATTTCATATGAACACATGCAAATAATACAGTCAAGTGTATTGAATCGGTAAAGCAAAAATAAATAAAAAATAATCTCAATACAATAGCAATCGCCTTATAGAATGTTTGTGAGTTTGATTAATAAATGAAAACGATTTGAAAGAATGAATAACAAAGAAATTACGAAAGAATATCAATCCTTATCACAGGAGGTGGAACAAAATGAAACAAACAACGGATGTTCGTACAAATAATCACGTTGAAACACAAACTGCAGCATTTCTTCTGCAGCTTTTCGACGAGGTTCGATCAGAGACGGATCTTCTCGGTTGAACAAACCGGGAGAGGGGAGGGACGGGAATGTTTCACCGCGGTATAACTGCTTGTGATACTTACCCAAGGAGTTTTGCAACTTCTTAAATTCACTGAAGCGCTTGTAAAATTCATTTATGCGGCAATTTTCATCAACGGAGACCGGTTCCGATTCAATGCGTACTTTGTACATTGTGAACTTTTTAACCGGATGTGGTTTAGGATCAGAAACGGTGACGCGGTGGATTTCTTTCACTACTTGTGGTTTTCCTGACATGGATGCTTCTGCAAAACCAAGAAAAATGTGACGCTAAACAGTTGCATGAATCATCGATCACGATAGACGTGCAACCAACAGATCAGCTGATGATCAACCGCTAAAAAATTGGGTAAAGGTGTTACAAAACGTGTGCACCAACTGCTATTCGTGTGACACCTATTTGTATTCTACACTGCCAATACTCTGATCTGCATCAAAACGAGATTAGATGTAACGTTAAAAAAGGTGAGGTTGAAATGTAAGAAAATCGACAACAAAGCACAAAACATGCCCAGGAAATGAATAATTTAGGAAAATGAGCGAAGAAAACATAAGATTCAAGATTCAAGAATTTATGGTATCAAAAAAGATAAAAAAAAGATAAAAATTGTTTTTTCATGTGCTTTCCATAAACAATTAAATTTTAATGACAAGTTGTAATTAAAACAATGCCATTTGACATGAGAAGGAATCGTGTTTACGAATGCTAGCAAGAAGCTCCAGAGACGGAATCATTGGTTTCCTAGTGAGAATGAAAGGCATGCCACGTAAGCAGAGCGTCAAATTGTGACGACCACTAAAACATAATTGAGTCTGACAATTTTCATTTCAGTTAAAAGTAGCCATCCTTAATTCACCGCTTGCCATAAGCTCATTTTAGTCTGAGCTCGATTTTAATTCAATCCAAAACAGCAGCACAAAATTTTGCGAAAGATGAAGGAGGTTTTCGATATTGAGCAATCTCTCGAGAGCTTAGGTGCTGTATAAAGGATCATGTTCAAGCTTCGGGAAAACTGCCTGAGATGCTGTTGTCGGGTGTGAAAAGACATCACGACTGTACCGGGCTAAACGTGTAAATCGACCTGATGTTACATATTGCCACAAAAGTTGATGGGGAGAGAGCTACTCTCAATCAGACCGGATATTTATGCGGAATATTAGGGAATATAAAATAAGCGTGTGCTCGAGACGCAGTTTTCAAATGGCATCATTTACACAAATGGATCCAGTAACGACGCAACAGAAGCGCTATCATGCGCACGAGAACTGGGATCATGTCACACAATCGTGACATCAAAAATCATTGAAAGATGGAAGGGGGCGAGACCTGAAAAGCTAGTGAAATTGAAGAACATTAATCACAGGTCCAGTGAGATGAGTTGCGTACACATCGAAACAAAGGCAATTTCAATCAAGTGCTCTGAGCGAGGAGAACGCCGTTAGCACAAAAGCTTTTGTGGCTTTGACTGCATGCACCATAGCAAGCTTTATTTCATTTACTTGATAACAAGACCGCCATTAAACATAATTTGAGCCGTCAGCTTGTGTGGCCCTGTGTGATTCGGTGGATATGCTTCTACTGGCAGGAGAAGGAGCGAAGGCGGCTGACTGGGGCCTCAAATCTACTTTGATTCGGGCAGGTGGAGCTCGTACATCCATGAATACGGTCCGATTAAAGCAAGCTAAAACCCGTATCTCAAACCTGCACTGCCTTGTGACTATACCGAGTCATGGAAATGGCTCTAGGAGTCAAACCTGAGTACAAATTCTGCGCCGGAATCCGGTTAGGCAATCTGAAGTTGCATTCAACTTCGTCCACGCAACACCTGCGACAAGATCCTTGTACAAATGTATCAGCCTAAGTGTTCCTTTGGTTTCAATGGTCTCATGGAGAGGGAGCACTTGCTGCATGAGCAACAGCTAGTTCTCCGTATTCAATTGCCCTAGCGTACATTTCAGCGCACCAATTGAGAGGACACTCCATTCGGTGGATAATAACACGGTAAGCCGCAGAAAACGGTTAAATTCTAGGGCACGACCTGCGTAGAGCTAAGCTCCTGGGGTTAATTCTGATGGTTGGAGAGATATTCAGGTCTCATTGGACGGCTACCGTCCACCTCAAGTTAGGCAGACCCAGTAAATAAGGTGTCGACTCGCCACGGTTTGCTATTTTTATTGGGTGCACGGGGATTGGGAACCAACCAAAATGCAGACTGTATTTTTCCGCACCAGCGAAACGCATTACTATCCAACACAGACCAGCTCTGAAACTGAGAAATTGGAGCGTCCGGTCCATACTCCTTAGATTTAATGACGAATTTCCGAATATCCGTGGCGTAAGAAAATCAGCAGTTATTAGCAATGACCTGAAAAGGCTGAAGGTCAACGTGGCTGCCCGGTAAGAAACGCTGCTACCAGATAATGGTTTGCTAACAGAGATAAATTACACATTTTGGAAAGGAATGGGCTCTGATGAGCCTCCATTGCATGGAGTTGAGTTTGCCGTGCGAAACAGCCCAAAGCAACAGAATCAAACGGTATCGGGAAGGTGAAATGCAGTACTGGTACATGTTACATTGGTCAATGTTTATGCGTCGACGCTTTCTGCGACACCTGCTGAAAAAGACGTCTCACAACAGTCAATAAAAAGGTACCCATGAAAAACTGTGTAGTGGTATTGAGTGATTTCAATGTCAGATCACGAGTCTTGGCCAAACTGTCTAGGAAAGTTACGAGTAGGTAGAACAAACGAATGTGGACAACGCCGTTTAGAACTATGCACACAGTTCAGTCTTTAGCACAGTCACTAACACAATCTTTCCTCGGTCTAAGCATTGGCATAAGCTTGATCTTATTCTTATTTGGCGCACTAATATGAAAAGCGTACTACATCCCAGATTATATCAAAGCGCAAACTGTGACATTGACTATTCACTGATTTGTGCAAACCAGACTAGACTTCGCCGCGCCAAATATCCTGGTAAGTCAAAGATCAACGTCATTCGTATGTGCGAATCTAATCTTGCTGTGCGGTTTGAACAAGCTTTCAAAGCAGAGCTAAACAAGACTACCAGATTCAGCCTCTGAAAACTGGGAATCACGTACAAACTGCATACACCGAGTTGCCTTTACCATCTATGGTTTTGAAAAAAAGCTTGAGCGAGGGACTGGTTCGAAGCAAAAGCTTTTGATATTGCTACTGTTTTAGACGAGAAACGGTCAGTGTTCTCGACGTTCAAAGTTATGCAGAGATAAAAGCTCACGAATTCTCAGAGCAGCTAGGCAGTGTGCAAATGATTATTCGACTAAAATTAGCTTCGGAATTAAAAGGCTGTTACTTTGTTACCTTTTACGGTATGAATGGTGGGATCAAGAGAACTACTCGTTCAAAGAAAACCTAAAACAGCACTTATTAAGATACTCTCTGGTAACTTGATCGTCGGTAAAAATCAACAGATGAAATGATGAGTCGAACACTTTTCTCTAGGGACAGCACAGTTTTACCGAATGCACTTGAAAATTTTGAGCGTTTACTAACCATTCCCCTTACACTTAATGAGCACCAATTAGCAAGTGAGAAGTGCGCTAGTTATGACAGAATTCCACTTAAGAATATCAAATACGGCAGAACAGCTATCATACAACCGATTTATTGATTATTTCTTCCTTAATGCTGGCAGGAGGAGTGTGCCCCGCAAGAGATGGGAGACACCAAGATCATCACGCTATTTAAGAATAAGGGTGAAGGAGGCTACTGCAACAATTACAGAGGAATCTCTCTTCTGAATGCTGAGTGGAAATTGTTTGGTAAAGTTTTACAGATGTGGCTAAAAGAATTAGTTGACAGAGCTTACTCTAAATCTCAATGAGGCTTTTGCAGAGAAAGATCAACCGTAGACATGATCTTCTCCATGAGACAACTTCATGAACAATGTCGGGAACAAAGTATGGCATTAAACGCTGTTGTTATGTATCTAACTACGTTAACAGGGAGGGTCTTTCAAAATTCTTGATTTTATAGGCTGTCCTCCAAGAATGCTTAAACTTTACTTCTTAACACTCTGACATGAAGGGCTCAGAGCATTTCAACGGTTGTAGCTCAGAAACTATTAAAATTCACCAAGGCGTCAAAAAATGTGTTCTAGCTTTCAAGCTGTTCGGTATTTTCTTTGCTCCGCTGCTGAATCACGCAGAAAACAGACGGTATATACCTAAGCACGCGAAGGTTTCTTTTTCATATCTGTCTAGGTCTGGACAACCTGACAGAATCTTAGTCCATGTGCAGTCTATGTCTGTGTGTCACTTTGCCTGGATCAGGCTTGTGCTTTCAGACATACATACGCACGAGGAGAAATAAGTCGTCAGTAAAAACTAAATCAAAACGATTCCTATTACAGTCTATCTAAATGCCCGGTGTCGGGATGCCTGCAGTGCACGCTTTCATTATAGCGTCAATTACAAAATTGAACGAAAATAGAGAAATAGGTCACCCGTTTGGGGCACCGCTAACTGTAGAAAGCAGGCGGACGGTAGGCGGATATAAACCCTAGAGCGCCCAGACCTATGGTAATAAAGTGCTAACAATATTTTCTCGTACGGATGCGGAGCATCTTTGCGCAACGAGCAACAAAAAATAGGCTGCTTTCAACCAAATCAATGGCACCTTTGAAATCGAGGAAAATTGATACAGTGGGCTGTATATAAGTGTAGCGATGTTCTAGGTGTGATCTACACATTCTCTATCGGGAAGAGATCGTGGTTGCTGTTTACGAAAATTTGATTCGATGTAGAACGTAATGCACTCTAGGCATATTGATCCTAGAATCCGGGTAATAACGGGCGCAAAACACGAAGTAAACACACGTTGAAATTAGGCACTGGTTAATAGTTTCTGTTTCCAATATCTGACAGAAAAGATAACTTAGTGTGCTAAGCAAGCTGTCGCTGTTTTCCTTAAACAGAACCTGGGTTAATCGATCATGATCAGGTGCCTCGAATGTTATTTGTCAGTTATTAAGGCTTCATCGTTCTCTGAGATCGTCTTGCTGACTCCAATAGTTATAGAACATGTAAACCTAATTATCAAGAACAGTTTCCGGATAATAACTTAATGGCTGGCTATCTCGAATTCCTCAACTTTTGGCAGCCATCAGGCTGTCGTCTGATGGAATACTACGCTTGAGATAATTTTTGACCCGTCTTCCTTCTGCATTTTATGCAGACCGAAAGGAAGCTTGCAAATTTCTTCCAGTAATCGAAAAGTAGCCTAGAAGATCTAGTGGGGCCATCTGCTAGTAGTGAAAATGTCACATGCCGACTACGCGACACTGTGCGTTGCAGTAGCAATCACATTGAACTTCGCTGTGGCATTGTTAGATACGGTAGTGCTAAGAGTATTTTTAAGACGCTGCGATAGACTTGCTGAATTGTAGACACTGAAAGCTGATCGTAAAACGGACGCCATCTGTACACTGATGTTTTGTGCCAAAACGAAGTGCTAATAATAAATAGTATGTGCTGTGCATATAGGTGCGAAGAGCGTTCACCATTGTCATTACGCTGAGAAGCGAAGCTGAATGCATCACCGAGTTGTGACTCAGCATTACAAAACTAAGCATTTATATCTCTAGCGGTAACACTGATGTCAGAACTGGTTGAGCGCCACAAAATGTACTTTTTCCTTCATAGATGATATCATGACTGTCATCAGTGAAACAATTAGTAGGAGGATATGTGGATCCTATAAACAATCAACGCATACTCAGAGTACGGCTAGTTGTGTTGATAAATGAAGCTAGTCAAACGGCACGCGTCTTACTATTGACAGGAATCCAGCCTAAACGCGTGATTTTTGTACGAAAACTGATAACTACACCTACACAACCTTTGTCTGATGATGAAACAGAAGAATGACTTGAGCATAACAAAATAACCGATTAAAAAGGTTTGGTATACTTAAAACTTTTACCATCGATGTATCCCACAATCTTGTCGATGACCAGCAGCAAACATCGATAAACAGTAAATATAGACAAAGGGCCAGAGCACAGTGTTTGTTTAATTGACGCAAAGTTTGTGGATTCATAGCATCTATGTATGAAGAACGTACACAATTTTAGAAAATCAGCTTTGGGTTTATGATATTCTAAGCTTAAAAAATATTCAAAGCGGTCGTTTATATTACTGGATGCCGGACCATAAAGGTTATAAAGTGGGGAATAGAGCCAAAATTGAGTTTCTTTATCCCAAAGCGTCACGTCATGGACTAGCCACCAGGTCGTTTATCTAAGCTTCCACAAGGCTCTGTGAATAATGCGCGGATTAGTAACGGGTGTTTAGGCATTATTAAAACCAACCATCGCAAATAAGTAATTATTAGTATTTATCTCATTCCATAGACTCTTGGTCATGACATCCGCTCGCGAATATGTTGATTTGTAACATGATGCTGCCATTAAATGCGAGGAATCCTAGGCAGGACCCGGGTTTCAAAACAAGAATATCTTTTACTCGGATGGACCAGGTTTTGCAGTCATAGAATTCAAATTACATTTGGCTTGCTTTCGATTATTTACTTCGCAGCATAACTTCTCAACCGGCACCCAAACAAAACTGGTGAGCGAGAGACTTCAACCTAGTGAAGTCAAATCCGTTCGCTTAGCGAACAAGTACAGTAAATACCCGCGTATAGGACGATACCATGTATAGGACGCGGTGAATATTTGACCCTAGAAACGATGGAAAATCTGTGTACCTATGTATAGGACGCATCTTAATTTTAGTCCTTAATTTCCATTAATTTTTATAGAAACGGTGAACTTGAGTCAATCACGGTGAACTCCATACAATCGCTATGATCGTCGTGTGTGCTGTTTGCTGACTCATTCATCCTGTCAGTCAGCAGATGTCTGTCTAGCCTATGTAGACTATCGTGGAAAGTGCACTTCTCATTCTTGGGCGTCATGTCGAATGATTGGATGACATTTTTTAAGGAAAAGTTTCTGCTCCAACGAGAGTCAAATACTACTCCATGATTGGTTGATATTACACTTTCATGATATTACACATCGGCAGTATAAATATTCTATCTATTACCGGTGTTTTTAAAGATACAGTTCATTATTACCCTTCAACATGACGAAGACAAAACGACAGAGCTATACTTCAAACTTTAAAATGGAAGTGATCAAGTACGCGAAAGAACACGGGAACCGGGCAGCTGAGCGGCAATTTGGTCCGACTGAATGCGTGATCGGAAAATGGAGAAAAGCCGAAAGTACTATTAAAGAAATGCGAAAGGTGAAGAGGGCGAACAGAGGCTCGAAGGCTCACCACCCTAACCTGGAAAAGGCGCTCATTAAATGGATTCAAGATACTCGTCGAGACTGTCTGGGGGTCAGCACCACTACCGTTCGTTTACAGGCACTAAGATTGGCGAAAGAGCAAAGCATTGCAGATTTTGAGGCGTCGATGAACTGGTGCAGGAGATTTTTTGGAAGAAATAACCTATCAATAAGACGAAGAACTACCATTAGTCAACGACTACCCAGTGACCACGAGGATTTATTAATGAAATTTCAAAGTTATGTCATCAAGATGCGTCAGAAATACGACTACGACATGAGCCAGATTGGAAACGGCGATCAGACTCCGCTGACTTTCGACCTGCCATCCGAGACCACAATAAGCATTAAAGGTGCAAGGTCTGTCACTATGCGATCGACTGGAAATGAAAAGAACCGGTTCACCGTGATGCTTGGGTGTATGGCTGATGGCACGAAGTTACCACCGTACGTCGTCTTCAAGAGGAAACCCATGCCTAAAGACAAGTTCCCGAGTGGTGTGATAGTCAGGGTGCAAGAACACGGATGGTTCAATGACAGCTTAATGGACGATTGGCTGAAAACAGTATGGATGAAACGCAAAGGTGGTCTGGAGAAACAGCGATCGATGCTTGTGTTAGACGCCTTCCGATGCCATACAACTAGCAATGTTAAATCAAAATTGAAGTGGCACAATACAGACCTCGTCGTCATCCCCGGCGGCATGACCAGTATTCTGCAACCGATGGATGTCGTCGTGAATAAGCCATTCAAAGCAGCATTAAAGCAGAAATGGGCCGAATGGATGATTAATGGTGAGCATACTTTCACCAAGTGCGGCAACATGAAAAAAGTTGACATGCCTACGATCTGTCAATGGATAGTAGATACCTGGAAAGAATTGCCAATCAAGACCGTGGTGAAGGGATTCAAGAAATGTTCTATCAGCAACATGTTAGACGGCACGGAAGACGATATTCTCTGGATGGACGACCCAGACAACGATGGTGACGACGAAAGGGAGGAAGAGCTGGACTATCATGATGATTGCATAACACAACAGGAGGGGGCTGCTTTGTTGAATGAAGACAGTGACGACGAGGATAAATATTGATAAATATTGTACCGGTTTATGAAATAAATTTTTGATATTATGATAAATGCTTAATTTTTATAATAAAAGTATCCATGGATAAGACGCACCTGGGTTTTTAGGGCAACTCATGAAGAAAAAAG
>JACCGJ010000046.1:38376-67113 GCA_013407085.1 Atriophallophorus winterbourni
TATCATTACCCAAGTAGACATGTAAAGGAATAAGTCCAAGTTACGTTTTTTACTTCTTTAAATCTTTCAAATGTGCCGAAGCTATTTTTTGTAATCAAAAATATATGGTAATCTTATATATATGTCGTACAAGCTCTTCACATTGTCCTACGCTACTCTTTCTAAAGCCACAGCATTCACTCTTGCCACGGTAATAATACAATCCATGTTCTTTGTTTTTCATCATGCGCAATTAACAAAAACAGCGTTCTTTAAACGATTTTACAGGCTATTTCGCTAAGTGGTCAAATATCTAGCTCATTTCTTGCCCGGTGCAAATGTATTTGGATTTTGGATTATGTATAGTTGAGAGTCATTTTAATAAAGTATACAAAATGATGGTGAATAGCTTTGAAGATTGTTGATGTATATTTGAATCTATGACTTTTTATTAATTAAATGCATGAATACAATCACATATTTTTCCTTGTGTTGACAACTGAGAAATCTATATAAGCAAATTTGGCATCAAATACCAGAGGTATGAATAGGAAACACTAAAGTTTTGCCATTGAACTTAACGTCATTTGTCCTTCTTGAACGTGTGATATAAGTGACTAGAAAAGTTTTAAAACTAAGTTGCTTTTAAATCGAAAAGTATACATGACACTTTAAAAGCTGCGCATTTCATATAGTACATGATTTTCATGATTTATTTTAATCTGACAAGCGACCGTCTTAGTTGAATATTATAACCGCGTGAGTGTATTTGACGAACTAAATGTTTATTCACAGTGAGAAAATCATCAATACCGTGTCAGGTGCTCACAAACAATCGACTGCATCTTATATAAAACTTTTAGATTCAAGTAGATAGAGTCAACCATCGTAATATTTCGGGAAAATAAGATTTCATGCATTTGTGTTAAGGATAGAATACCTTGAAATGTATCTGCTGAACTTTATATTAAAAAACTTTCTGTGTCTTGTCAGCAACCTTGACAAATTGCAATTTACCAGAAATCATAATAGAAATTCGATTCTTACTGGCTGATGAATTTTCCTAGAAAGGGTACAAAAATTTCCACATTTTGTGTGGGGATTCTATTGGTGCGCATGATTGGAAGATGAATAGCTGATATTGAAATTGATAGTCTTTATAAATTATGTATAAACGAGAACTTAGAGTAATCAAATATATGTAGAATTAACCAACATCTTAACTCACGTTTATTCATAATGAGGAACAACACAGCGCAAAATTTTAAATGTAACAAAAGTTAGCGCACCTGATTGAAAAAGCGCCCAATACTGGTATCTTATGAATGCATGCTATCATTAATGGTCCAATAATACCAGGGATATAGATACATTTTATTAATAAAATATTCATTAATTATAAAGGGCCGCGCACGCTTTATTGATATTAGCCTTCTTCGGCCGAGGTCGGATGTAATCACGAGAGCACGAAGTTTGGATGCTTAACAGTTTATCGAATGAGTCTTCACAGTAAACATTTACTAGAATCGAGAGTTCAATCTGGACAAAATTGTAGCTGCTATGCCTATCCGCTCATCAATCTTTGTGTCTGATCAAAGGTTATCCGTAATGTTTGGACAAAGATATGTGAAATAGTATGCTAGTTCAAGCTCACAGTTTTCAAGAGTGATGCTGGGAGTTGATACGGTCAATTGAACGAGGACTTTGGTGCCGCTGATACTGATTATTAGCCAAAATTCGTTGCATGCCGCAGAAAAACAGTCCATTAGCAACCTGACTTATTATTTGGAGTGATAAAATATGGCTTCATCCTTGGCAAACAGCGTCTCACGAATTACCACATCCCGCCACCTGTATCGCTCTCAACTGATTCAGGATAAAATGCCAATCATCATTTCTCATGCATGAATATGAACTTGTTTCTGTCCTAAAAGCTTGCTTCTCTAGCAAAGCAAAATGTGCCAGAAAGTATGGAAGCAAGCACACAACGTTATTTGACACCTCGGTGAATTGCAAAGGCTTCTGAACTGCAACTGTTAAAATATGCCGAGCCCTCCATGTCAGAATTAGAAAAATAATGAGTTCGATCAATCTTGAGGGAAGCCTATAAGATCAAGCATTTTGAAAAAGACCATTTCTACTAACGTAGTCAAATGCTTTCATTAAATAAATAAAAAGCGTATTATGGAACACGGTTTTCCCGACACATTCTTTAAAATTGTCTCAAGAAGGAGACCAGGCCAACGGGTGTTCTTCCCCCGCGGAAGCGGTATTAAGATTCGGATTCATTTTTATTAGCGAATTCTAGTATTCGCGTCTGTAAAACCTCAGAAAACAATTCGCCTACAACATTCAGAATGAGATTCTTCTCTAATTGTTGCAGTCGCCTCCATCTCCCCTATTCCTAAATAGCGTGATGATCTTGGTGTCCCACATCTCTTACAGGACACCCTTTCTGCCAGCATTAAAGAAGACGTAATCGGTAAATCGGTTTTAGATAGCTGTTCTGCAGTATTTAATATTCTCATGTGAAATTCCGTCATAACTAACGCACCTCTTACTTGCTAAGTGGTCAGTTGCTCTATGGCGCTCATCAAGTGTAAGGGAAATGATTATTTAAGGCTCGAAATTTTCAAGGGCATTCGGTAAAACTGTGCTGTCCCTGGAGTAGATAGAGAAAAGTGTTCGACTCATCAGTTCATGTGCTTAATATTCTCAGCAATTGAGTTATCAATGGGTGATTTCATGTAATACTTTTTATGTTTGTTTGGACCCGTAGCTCACTTAATCCCATCATAAATGTTGAGAAAATTACCAACTTAGGTCCCAAATCATTTGTACACCGCCTAGCACTAAGCTGGACCTTATTTCTAGCTGTTCTTAGAATTCGTAAGTTTTTATTTGTTAGCATTCCGTTGAACATCAAGAACGACAACTGATTCTCGTCCAAGATAGTATTCATCACAGAAGCTATAGCATTTACTCAGTCGATTGTTTGAGCGTTTTTAGAGCAAACAGGAAAGAAAGACTCAGTTTAAGCAGCCTTCTAGCGATTCTCAGTTTGTAGAATGTGATTCAGATGGAGTGTTTTGTTTAGTTCGGTTGTGAAGGTTTTTCACATCGCACGGAAAAATTAGGGTACAGCCTAAGAGGGGAGTCTATCCTTGGCTTCGCATCAACCTAGCGTGGTGAAATCTAATCGGTTGAAACTTGAGTTTTTCACATTCTATTGTATGGTCAGTGTCGCAATCTGCACTGTGATATGAACTTAAAAGGAATACGTTTTCCATATTAACGCTGATGCCAGCTTTGTTAGAAAGAAAGTATTAGTGACTCAAAGACCAAAATATGTGTATAGTTTCCAAAGGCATTGTCCATTTTCTTTTTTTCTACCAACTCCGCACTTTTCAGAGTGTATCACAAAGACACGTAATATGCACTAACTATAGCATTGAAATCGTTCCAAACCACTGCACATTTTTCACTGGCACGCTTTGATGAACTTGTGAGACTATGATAGAAAGCGTCATTTTAGAAAGTGTCACAGACAAGGTCGGTGTATATACGTTGACCAACGTAATGGTACCAGTACTGACACTCCGATTCAAAGTCGAAATCCGTTCGATACTGCTGCTGCTTGGTTCTGCTGGTTTTAGTAGTCTGTTTCACACGGCACACCCAACTCCATAGAATCGAGGCACATCAGAGCCCTTTATTTTCAAAAATGTGTAATCTCTTTCCGTCAGCAAACCAGTATCTGGTAGCAGCGTTTCTGACCGGGCAGCCAAGTCGCCCTTCAGCATTTTTATCTCATTGCTAATAACAGCTAATTTTTTTACGACTCTGATGTTTGAAATGACGTTCTGAAATCTTGGAAGCACGGACCGAACGTTTCAGGTAGCCAGTTTCAAATATGATCTGTGCGTTAGCAGTTTATTACGCTTGTTCTGAAAAATACTCTGCTTTTCGGTTTGTTCCTAATTCTAATGCACCAAACGAAAATAGCTAAACTTTGCGAGACGGCCGAAAATTGGCCGTCTAATAAGACTTGAATATTTATCAGACATAATCGATTCACACTCCACACAAAATAACTTCTTGCTTTCTTAGTCAAAGGAAATTTTCACTTGTTTCTATATTTACATTTTCAACAAATGATATAACAGATGCTCTCAGCACCGAGTTAAAAGTCAAAAGTAGTTTACCTCAAAACGTAACATTTTTTATTCCAAAAGCCACTGTAGATCTACAGAATACTTCAACAACACATTACCAAAGAAATATTTAAAGCTAAATTTCCGCATGAATCTTTTAAAAAAGACCCAGGAACTATTTGGAATAGTTTGTTCAATTCTTGGCACCGTAATTGAAAAATATACGAGTGCTCGCCAAAGGTCGAGCCCCTTGCGGCTAAGAATTATGATGGTCAGAAATGTAAAACCTATGAATTGCGGCAGAAGAACCACAATCTGATTTCACTAATGAGGCGAAGGCTTCAACACAACACAATCGAAGTCGTTATGTTCTAAAGGGTATCACGCTGGTTTATATTACTGAGTTACTGAGGGTTGCTCTTAAAACAACGAAAAAAGTCACTCTAGAATACTTTTATACTCTAGGTCCCTGCTGCTGGTACGCGCACACTTGGTATTTGAAAGATATTGGCATAACTCTTACATGAGACTTTGAGTATTTTGCTCAGATTACGGAAAAGGCAAAGAAAGCTCTTCGGTAATTGTCCAGTTTGTGTTCCGTGATACCATGACAGAAACCTTCTATTTTCGATTTCTCATACAACGCAGTCGTGTGGTCCTATTTAAAATAATATTTTCAATCCTAAGTACCGTATTTGAAATAGATATTGAGTGCCTGGAAAATGTCTAGCATCTTGCGAGTCGGAAGGTTGATTGTCAGAAAGGTAACACATATCTGTCAAGACTCAGTGACCATATTCTGCCATAACTGAAAAGGTAGAGGCTGCGAGGCGACCAAATAGAAGCTTTTGATATCCTAACGGGTTTCACGGAAAATGATCTTACTGATTTCTTGAGGTTTACCCCTAAAACATCGACAAGGGGACATTCGATACAAATTCTAAAAGCCTGACCCAGACCGTTAATTCGTGAGCACTTTCTCAGAAACCATGTGGTTTGCCACTGGAATAGGCTCCCATATGTCATGATAAATCATTCAAACGTGTTAAGCCTAAACGGGGATTTTGTGGCTAATTTGCTAAAACTATTTTCGAATTTTATCTCTAAACAAAAAACGTTGAAAAAATTATATTTTTGTGTTAATGTTCACAGAATTTTCCCATTAGGTCCAAAGCGATGGCCTCTCACCGTGTCTGTGAAGAGAAACTCTACCTCATTTTCCAGTTATCCGGTAACGCTGGATCGTAAACCATAAACTTAAATAATCAATTTCGCAATGCCAGCTGCTCAACTGCATACACCCGAAGGATTCTAGGCGCCTAATTGGATTTCAGTCATCTTTTGCCATGTGTAACTTGAACATGAACTAGTGCAATCAGCTACACGGAATTTAGTCCATAATTTGTTTAAAACATTAGAATGTTTAATGTAATTTACGAACTACTACACATTTCTCTTATTATTGGTTTTGAATTCAACAGAATGACCAAATGATTAATTATTGCTTGAGTGCAGTCGGATTCGTTCATCCAATTGATTCCAAATTAACGATAATCGGTAGCGGGCCATGCGATATCGTGATTGATGTAGGTGCTTCAGCTATTTGCTTTAGATTTTAACTTTTACAGAGCTTGATGGTTGATTCTAAACATGCTGTTATACAACAAGACGAAACTGAATCACAATTCGTAATACGTGATTTAGGCAGCAATCATGTAAGTCAAAACAACTATGTTCACGAAAATTAAAAGGGTACATTTGTTAATAACGTCCATTTGGGGAATAACTCGGTAGCACTCAAGCCGGGGGATAAAATACAATTTGGAACATTCCCGGTAATATATAAATTTGAAGAAATGTCTGTGGTAAGTCAAAACAATTGTTGATCAATACCAGATCAATCGTTCGTCGAATTCCGGTGATGTGATTGCCAAAACAAGTGAGAAATAGTCATTCATTTTTGTTAGCAATATAGTTTCACATGCATCAGAAGTTTCTAATATGTTACCATTCAAATTAGATGACAGAGTAAAAGCGAGCATGAAGAAAAAGTCATCCTCAGCACGGAAAGAAGTTTCGTTCCACACAACCGATCCGAACATGAGTGAGCGCATTGTTTTCAAACGATTTGTTTGTAAATGTTTGATATGCATAAGCTCTAGCAACTTATATGCTTTCTCATGGAATATACATCTTACTAATTTGTTCGCAATAAGCGTTTCAAACAAAATTGTCCTAGTTCGAAGTACAATAGCAATATCCATAGAGCTTTGATATAAGTAGTGCTGCTTGTGATTTGCAACTTTTGAAATGAACAATGAGTAATCATATCTATATTGATAGTTTTCGCTCGAATAAATTAATTTCTAGTCAAACTCAAATCAAAGAATACCGCACTGAAAGAGCTCCTTCAGTTGCCAGGTTTAATGTTTAGTAGATTGTACGAATAATGGTGTATACCGGCTTCCTAATCATAATAACTGAGTTGCATTCAAGTAGACCTGAAATGCGAGCACCGTCTTAAAAAAATATGATAACTGGATGAAATAACAAGTCATTTCAGTCCTACATCACGGAAAGCATGAAATTTATGACCGGCACTCTGTAATTAGTTCCTGTGTTATCAGGTTAAAATTGACTTGAAACGTTGTGGAACCATAAGACAAACTTTACTTTCGAAGCCACTGCTTAGTAATATTTGAACTCCATATTTTTTGTCGATACAAAAGCAACAATACTAAGGAACCACCGTTTCCACATACGATATTTTGATTTATTTGAAGCATTTATTTATTTACCTGCGCGGAGACGTTTAATGACATTGCATAAAAATTAATGAACTAGTGCATTCAAATGATATGTTCTCTAGTTGTCTTCTCTTCAGACAGCATACTTGAAAGAATAAGTATTGAAAAGTTTGAGTTTTCTAGCAAAGCACGTTTAATTCGAGAGCCCCTCGAAGTCATTTACTATTGACTACTATTAAAAAAATACGAAACGATTGACTCTGCACCATTTCAAACTGGAATTCTTGCAACGATCTATAAAATCTATGAAGTACTAATTGTTATTCAACAAATATAATATTCATCCTGGTCAAGTTGCTTTCCTACACATCGCATCTCGTCTTCATCTCAATCGAACCTAGTCAACAATAGCGCGAAAGAAGAAAAACCACTTCGGATGGTCAAGGTACACGAAGATACACCAGGAACCAGGGTAAACATTCACTTTTACAAGATATTCAAATTTTTTCGATTTTCCATTATTAACATGTCTTTTTATACAAGGAATGAGGTGTGAATGCTTTAAATATGTTCGAACCATTACATCTTGCTGAAAGTTATTTGATTTATAAAAACACCCTGTCAACGAGCACAAAATAAATGAGTAATTTAAATTAAGTTGCAACCTTCAACTATTATCATTATACTGGGATATGATGGCACCTATTCGCTGGCTGATATTCAGATTGCGTTTGCAACATCACACTTTCTTCACCATTAATTATTACCAATTCAATGAAACACGTCTCCTGATCCTTTGGATTAATTTTATGTACTTCTTCTGTCCTCGAAACTGATGGCATGTTTACTGTGTATACGGTATTAAATCTTCGAACTTTAAATAACTGTTGAACGATTGTATTGCGAAGATTAGCCCCGATTCGAAACAGTCATTTCCCACGCACACCGATTTTTGGTTTCTGCTTGCAAGCCGAATTGTTTAGAATGTTACTCATGAAAGATTCTCTGACATATTTGACGATAGAATACCCGCAACAGTATAGTTTATTCTGTATATTTACCGGATAGCTAAATGTGGATGTATACAGCAGTCATCTGGCCATTACATGATCCATCATGCCTAAATCATTGGTGATAAGATCTCACACTCCTTTTTAATGCCTCATCTAATAACGCCAGCGATTTCTTTGCTAGAAGATTGTAGTAACATAAACTATCATCAGTTGTCTCGCAAAGAATGTTCACCAGGCTTAAGAAACTTAACTTGGTACTGAATCTTCATATGAGAGATATTTGCTGTTTAGAACTCAGATTTGCGAGACTGGAAATCAGGTATAGCAAAATAGCAAGTTATTGATAAACTGATTTATTTTCATCGCCATTTGATTACGCTCTACTTTGCGACGATCGATTATAAAATATCAAACGTGAATATCAAATCTCATGAAAAGACTGTAGTTGGTTGTTTGTCTACCGTAAATTTAATAACCTCAGACATTATATTTGAATCCAACGAGTTAATCTGAATGAATGTTTGAAACAAAATTCACATCTTTATATTTTTATTTAGGATCAGGAAATCGATCAACTGAAGTCAGAAGTTGTGCGACTTTCTAGCGCTGCGGAACTTACTAAGGAGAAGGATGATTTGTTGGATCACCTCAAAAAGCGTTTAGAAATGCTGTGTCTATCATGCTCAGTGGATCTGACCCACACAAGCCGCTCAAAGTCTCCATCAACATCAACAAACAAGGACAGACACGCCAAATGTTTCGAACCAGTCGCTGAAACACTTTTCGGTGGAGTAGCACTTAGAAGATCAAGGACGGATTTGCACTCATCAGCGGAAAGCCCAGGTAGAGGGCAGTCACCCGGGAAAGCATGGAGCAAATTGCGAAGAGAGCGACAGCAACTTACAGACTTGGTCACTCGGTTGCAACAAACTATACAAAATCAAAATACACAAGTCAAGCGACTAAACGATGAATTGTCTCAAATGCATAGCTTGGTGATTGAGCAAGAAAAGGTATTTAAGAAAAACTGAGCTATATATCATGCCTTTTTATCCGGCTTTTAATTTGAGAAGCATCATACTTCGATTATATCCAAACATGCTCCTTCCATGACCTAAATAACGCATATGAGTACACGACTTAAGTAGAATTTGCCCATTTTTCAAACTTTTTTCGAAGTTGATTGATTGGTTGATTGATTGATTGATTGATTGGTTCTTGTCCCGTAGATGTTGTGGAATGAATATTTACTGACCCATATTAAGTGACCACACGAAACTAGAAGTAGAGCTTAAGTGATGCAAAACTGAACAACACTTCAGGAATCTTTATTAGGCGTTTCAACACATGAGATGCATTCATTCTGAAACCCTTATTAAACCAGCAATTACCAGCGTTCATTTTGAGCAATCAATCTAGGTGGACAGAACCTGATCATGTTATTTCAAGCACACGCAAAAGAACAATCTGTAAAGTAGTGCGTGATGTGGAACTATGAAAAACAAACGATTATCGACACTTGTTTTAAGAATTCGGGAAATTAAACCATTGGAGATGTTGCCAAATAGTACGTTTACAAAAGCGTATACAAAAATTCTTATAATTGTTTCATATAATGTAATTTTGCTATTTGAGTCATTCTAGATCTATTTCTTCACCTTGATGGTGCTTGAAGAACCGCTGTTTTATTGATCACACACTTAATAATTTCCATTTTATGAGAAGAAAAAGAACAACAAAGCTTCATCCTAAAATAAGTACAATGTTAGCTCAAGAATTATGTTGAAAGAACGAAACAAATTCTGTACGAACTCCACATAAAATATTCCCAGAAACGTACATATCATATCAACGAAATAAATTTACTCATACTTGATTCATTAATATCATCACTAAAACTTATGCCAAGAACCATCGGCAAAATTATTTGTTTGACCATTTTAGAAAGAAAAAGATCGATATTCAGAAAAAGAAAAGGATTGGAAGAAAATCACCGAAATGCACAAGGTACCATCATTCAATTCCGTTTAGTGTTTTCCAATCGACATTATAATTCACATTGCATACTTCCGTGTTTTTATTCAAACAGCACACGTTTATCGTAATAAATAAAACGAGAATAATTGAAGTTCAACATGTTGGATTTTTGAAAAGGATTAACACGATCGTAAGAAATAATAGATCCATAAGCATTACAACTTAAAAATCGTTATTCCTCTAACAACACTAAATTCTATGAGGAAAATCTAGCAAATGAGTTCTAAAATTTTATTCCTGAAATATCCTTCTTCTGTTATTGCACAAAGATGCTGATGAAATGCCCATCTTGTCAACTCCATCTTTTGTTCCTAGTCCCGGAATGCAATTTTTCCTTATCGAAAAAATCATCTCAGAGTGGACCCATAGTGAATTTTGGATTCATTTGTCCTTGATAAATTGCGTTAAAAGAAATCAATTTGTTAAGAAAACAATCACTTCAATGTATTAAAGCGGACTACCAGGAGAGGATCTTATTTAATCGTGTACAAAGTGCCAAACTGTGTCCTAATATTATGCTCAAATGATCGATCAAATCTTCATTTCAAAATTAAACTATCCGATGTTTTAAAGCTTCCGAAATGTGGTCTTATATTTTGCCGAAATTTCTGACACCTATTTGTGTGAAAATCAACGAAAGTTATATCCACGTCTTCATATTCTTCTCACAGCAAATATCGGACGCCGATACGAAGCATTCGCAACTAGAGAAGCAGCTGTGTCGAATGAAAGAGGAGTACAACGCTTCGAAAACCGAGCTCAATTGTATCAACGAGCGATTGCAGCGTGAACTTGAGCAATTACATTCAAATTTAGCCGGCGTCAAACAGAAGGAACAAGATGCCATATCAGAGAAACTGGCAGCTGATAGGCGAGTGAGTAATCTGAAAATAAACGTTTGAATCTAGTTGACAGTTATCACACACCAAGTGTTATCCGCCTCAGTATAAAACTAGAAAATAATTTGGCTAAACCGCAAAACGGTTTCGACAGGTCAGATATAAAAAATCGCCATACATATTAATTTTCCGAATATAATGTTGTTGCAATCTAGCATATAAACTTTATATTTGACAAGGCTCACTGAACCTGATCTTACTGTCTCCACCTGACGACGGCAAACAGAGAGAAACCGGTAGTGGTGTGTAAGGGATGGGGATGTGAGCAACACATTACTTTGGTCAATTTTATATAATTATAGATTCCTTGATATTAAAACATACATTACCCGAGGTTTATATTCAGTATATGATTTAAGAGCAACCAGTCGGGTATATGGTTCTACAGACCCTGGTTGTGTAAGAGGGAATTAGGTAAACCATGATTTAATTTGAAGCCAGTGTTGAATCAGGTTTTCAAAAACAACGACTTTTAAAATTTTCGAAATCAAAGCAAGATAATGCATTTGGAATTTAATTTTTCGCGCAAATGAATGATTGGAAAGGCCCAATATATCTTGCAGGTTCGCGGCATATTCATTGGTTTAAATAACAATTCAAAAATTAAACAAATTAAGAACATTTTCGGTATGTAGTGCAGAAATGAAAAAATGAAAAAAATTTTGAATAGTTGAAAACTGCGTCGTTTTTTAAACAAAGTGCGTCACTTTAACAAGTTGTATCTGGTGTTGCCAACGACAACCATTATGATCAGCTGAAGATTCTGATGAAATTCTTCACTTTGCTTTGATCTATTTGACTTAACACACTTTTTAAGAGAAGTGCCGTACTGTTGCAGTTATCGAGTAGAGTCAAATCAATTTTTCAAAAGCTATCATTAAAGGAATTCAACAATAGTGGTGATCAATTGCGCTCTGACCAGTTAGCGAAATAATCTTCATATTTATATGAAGCACCCGTACCTAGAGATTTAGCAGTCGGATAAAAATAATCATTGTAGGGGGTCTGTAATCTACCAATTGTTCTAGAACTTTACCTGTAACATCTTAACGTATATACGTTAAGCTGTGCAAACTTCCGTAGATATGAAAAAATTATTTGCGAAATGAAGCAATTAAAACCTGTTGATTGGTAAAAACAAAAATAATTTTCAGTGTACAACTAATTTGATGGAAAATAAAAATAATGTCGATTGTAAAAATAAATCAAAATTCTCTTTCGCACAGTATGAAAATCTGAAATACCTAGTACGTCGGCACCTATTGCAGTTGCGGTCAAATCTTGAAAACACAGATGTAAGAGAAGTGATTAAACCGGACACATGTACAACCGCGAATGATGAATCAGATTTAGATGATTCGATACGATCTAGTCCGAGCACGTTGGCCGAAAGCAGAAGCATCCAAGCAGACCAGTGTAACAACGCGTCGATTGAATATCATCGCGAGGAGGACGAAATTTCGCAATTAATAGAAAGTGTTTCCACGCAGCTTTGTGGACTGAGGCGGTGTATGAATCGATATAAAGAAGGAGAAGAGCGCATGAAAAATGCATTGCATGATCTAGAACAAAGAATTGCTCCCAGCGAGGTATTGGTGCCAATTATGTTAGAACTGACGATGCAGCACTCAAATAATTTTTATGATGTCTACTTTCGAGTAGTTGTCTATAATGATTTACACTTCAATTAACAATTGTAAGGGTTTAATGTAATGGAAAATGTTCGTGACCGATTATGAAATCATAATCATGAAAAAAGAAAATATGTAATGAATCGGTGAGAGCAGTTTATTGGTAACGTTTCGTTTAATTTGAGCATTATTGAATCTGACTTCCGAACGCTATTTGATAATTATCCTTTATTATTTCAACATGAAATGTAAGCTTTCTCCATATATTCTAATTATTTTATTGGTAGTTTGACGGCGTAACATGTGGCTAGCATCTACCATACTAAACAGATCTATTCATGGAGAGACAGTTAGCAGTGAATCGGTAAGATCAGCTTTTTCGTAACGTTTCGCTTTTGACACGGAAGCTTCGTCAGCCCGAGGGCGTCAGTACGAACAGGGTTCCCGCTTTAATTGCTTTTACCTCACTAATCTTAATTTACCTAGGATTACAGTTGAGATCTAGATCTTGATACACGATTATGCATGATATGTAGTCATATAACAGCATTTTGAGTGAAGGGGTCAAGAATTTCCACTGTACGATAAGCCTGATTGCATAATCCTTATACGCTGCATGCTGTGTACCCATTAGTCGGATCTAGTAGGATCTATTATCCCTTTTAAATCGTTTTTAGTTCCTGGCATAAAGTTGGTGTGATGTGTGTTTATGTCATTGCGTAAGCTACGAAGCGTAATTTTTTTAAATTCACTATGCTAATAAATTTTAAATTTTAAATATATCAAAACAATGATCACAATGTGACTAAAAGTAAACCAGACCATTGGGTTTATTACATAACAGGATCCGTTTTCCTCATCGCTGGGATGTTTGCAGTCCAAAATCACGTCATTGGAGAACGCTAACTATGAGAATGACTCCATCGACAGAATCAAGTCCATAATTTTATGCAACTTTGTGCAAATTTCAAAAGCGTCGGACCTGCTTAAAAGACTATTGGAAGAGCAATTCGCAGAAACAAAACCATGTAAGTTGATGACAAATCATCTAAGTCATTTATTTAACCAAAATTACTTGTGTCAACGTTGATAACATAACATATCTTATTTTACACCAGTGAGCATTTTATTTCAAAAAATGATGAAAAAATCTGAAATCCGTTTTTCAATTTTCGTGAACAATATTTGATTTGATTGCAATAGTTCATATGCAACCTCAATAATGTCATGTCAAATGCTAACCATGATTTAAAACACACAATTTTAGTGTTACATGTTAGCCTACCAATTACATTCATGAAATAAACCTTAAGGGATACTAAGAGTTCAACTAAAATCAATGCCAACAAAGTTTGCAATGAATCGTTTTGAGCAGGATTTCTGATAACGTTTCGCTTCTGAACACCGAAGTTTCGTCAGACTAAGGCTGTCGGTACGAACAGTATTAAGGTTTAAATGGCATTTTCTCGGCCAATCTTGCGTTTTCTAATATAGACAGGTGAGATCAAGACAATTGATCACCCTCCCCTAAATGCTTTGTTAATACCTAGATTGTTTATTTTGTGTGCAGTTGCGAGCAGCAGCAGCGGATCCACTGCTTACGTAATCCATGTGCACATTAGGTGTTATGCACGCTAATCCTTATCCGCTGCAGAACCGAACGCCAGATTGTTGAGAACTCAGTATTGGCCAAGAAAATGCCATTCAAACCTGAGCACTGTTCGTACCGACACACATGATCTGACGAAGCTTCTGTGTTCAGAAGCAAATCGATACCAAAAAAACCTGCTCTAACCGATCCAATGCAAACTTTCTTTAAATGATTATGGACTCCCGATCAGTTTCGAATATTTTACCATACACATGCTAAAATTGATGTCATTACAATCTGTTGTTCGCCTACAGATTGGATTAACTTCACCAAAGTTATCAGGTAGAGACAGAATTATCTACTAAAACGGGAACGATACTATACTACTACTAACGAAAGTACAGTGTTATAGAAATACTGTTCACTAACAGACGTTTCTGAACCAGGACGGCGAATAAAACTCGGAATATCGCTTTACCCGTAATTCAGGTGAGGCTGAGAATCTGCTGAAAATGACACAACGAGTGGTGCAAGCTGGATCTCGTCTCGCGTTGGCGCATAAAGACCTCACAGATTGTTGCAGTAACACCGAGAAGCGTCACAATGATGAAATCAATCGAGTGAAAGCAACCATGGAGAATAGCCTACAAGAGAAAATGGCAGAGAATGCCGAACAATGTGAGTTCAACCCATCAAGTTCAAGAATGCATCTAGTTAGCAATATCATCAATGAATAAATGAACTGTAACAAAAAAATTACTCCTGCCAGCCACTTGGCAGTCATTATTTCTCACAAACGCAATCAAAAACCTGTTAATTTTACAAAACTAAATAACATTTTAGCGTTCACAAAATTTCGGAATACACATGTTCTTTGTATGTATTCTTGCTACTGATCGTGATAACTTACCACGGACCTTATCCTCGATGAATCTTTGATAACAATGTTAAAAAAATATGAACAAGAAGAAATCTACTTTATTCGTTCAAGCGATTATGTAGTAAGACGTGTTAATGTTACCACAAATTTCAGAAACATATTAGGGAGGAAATGATTGTATGGAGGGGTTGAAATTGATAGTCGCATTCTAAATGTATTAACAGCTATCAGTCATATTGTAATGCATCACACGCTGTGATGAGCATATACGAAACGTTCTCGTAACTGCATGTGTTTCCTGTTTTCGCTTGAAGTTTTTCCAATTAATGCACAACATTATGCAGTAGATCATTTCAAGCAAGTGCATTCGATTTCTCGAACAAGTGGTAAAATTTGTAAACAAAACATTGTGCATGAACGATTGCAAAAATGTGCGGAGAAAGTATTGATACGCAAAGTCGCTTCGAATAACGCACAAAAACTTTAATGATAGTAGTAATGTCTCGAACTTCCCTACGATTCGTTCATTGAATTTTTAAAATATTATTTCTCTTTCCTTTTATTGTCAACAGTTTCTGATAAACAATCTTCAAATGGTTATAGAAGAAGTGGTGGGGTACTTAGAAAAAGATTTTAGTTTAACTAACTGTATTGGTTACTCACACGTAGCATTGTGTCAATGTATACCTTATAATTTTAATTATTATTGCTCAAATTGCTTCAAGTTCCATTAAGTGAGACAAATTCAGTATCGGTTTTGTGAGAGCCGAATAGATGCGAATATTAAATGTTTCCGTGCTCTTAAAGTGAAGTTGAAGTAACTGTAAAAAATGTTGAATTAGAACGATCAGTCTTGTACTCTTGTATTTTTCACATTTATTATGAAAACATCTGCCTAAAATTTTGCATTTAAAGTGAAGGAACAAGCTGAGATGACTTTGAAGGAGGCGATTGAAGACGTGGAACGTAAATATGAGAAAATGCTTGCAGTCAAACAAGCAATCATCGAAGAACTGGAAAAACGTTCACAGGAGCAGGTAAGGATGTTTTCCCATTAAATATTGTAAATCAGACCATGTTTGCCAACTGAATAAGTTAACGATCGAATCATTATAGGTCTTGGAATCTTATTACCGTTGATAGATTAAATGGGACTGAACGGTTGAAAAACCGCGCAATTCAGTTGGTTTCAAGTTTGCCAGATCTAATCAGTAGATTCAATTCCTTCATACTTAGCATTAGTCTTAATTTTCAAATTCGCATCCTAAACGAACAATTGATGATTTCAATTCGAGCCACCCACTTGGTGTATTAATGAATGTGTAAGGTAATTTCATAGCTGACAACTTTAATTGTTTCTATAAAGCGACAGAGGTAAAAGTATGTGAGCGTTTGCTACGTATTGCAAAGTTAATTATCTACGAGAATCCTATCTTTTTAAATTTTTATATTTTGCTTCTCGGGAACGTAATTTTAATACATGCATTCCATTTTACGAGATTAGTCTGACATACCCGTTTATTTTCTGCTTCTTGCTTTATACTTTGCTTCCACCAACATTTGTCGAGTGCATACACAGCTAATAGGCTTATCAAAACTGTGTCCATTCATAGCTATTTGAGGTAACCACGTATTGCTTATTTTGAGTGTTATTCCAGTTTATAATGAAAAGCGGTTGACTAGAAACACAAAGCTTCTAAATTATCTTTCAAATAAAACAATCACCCAATTTCACATATTCGTGTTTATTATAACAAAGATGATACTGTCTTCACGTACTTCATTAAAATGCGGAAATCTAAGATTGTTGCACTGAATAATTATTACAATTCAATTTTCGGCTTACGTACAGAAAGTAGTATAAGTCGTCACTAGGTTTATAACTTTATACTGGATCAAATTTTCAAATGAGTAATCTTATTGAATACCGCATTTGGCCAGTAAACACACAAGAAACTTTTGCATTTTGCCCAATCTATTACCGTCTTCGGGTTGTTTGGATTACTTGCTCAACAGCTTAGCTCAGATTAACGATACTAATCTCGTACCATTTCGTGTTCAGTTTGCAGCAGTCGGAATAAACTGCCGCGCTGCTATTTTCTCATGGTTGATTGACAATACTCTTTCTTTTTCCTGCTGATGAGACCAAACGCCCGGAAACCGATAGCGATCAGTGCGTATCTAATATTCATATAAAAATCATTTTGTGAGATTACTGTCGCTTTTACAGTAGTTCAGTGGGCTTTTGATTTAACCGTATATGGCACGTTTGCAAAACCGTCTTTGTTCATTGTTATTGACAAGAATAACACTGTCAGATAATCATTTTGTGCCTCGGCCTAGTGTTTTTTCATATTTTATTCAATAGCGAATGATTGCATAAAAAAATTCTGAAATATGAAATTTGAGATATGAAATCTGAAATATTTTTCGACTAATGTCTAATATAAATAAAAGTCCCGAGCAGATTGATTTGAAAATTCAACTTGATTCACATGGCTTTATATTCTTATTCAGGAGCAACACTCTCAGACAAATCTTACACAGTATATGCATAAAGGAGTCTCGGTAGTTAGACGTGAGGAGTCCTATCTCTAAGCTCATGCTTTAGCCTGTTTTTATAGCAAGCAGTCAAGCGCTTATTCCCACACGGTACTGCCAATGTTACACATTTTCAATCCCCTTCTGAAAACACTTCTCATTTATTCTCTATTAGTAATTATATTGTGTGCGTTACATGTTGTTGATAGTCGGTTGCTGGTTACAAACGGTAAAGCTGTCGATTAAATGCATTGGTATATTCCCCCTGCACGTTTTATATTCGAAAATGTGGTAATTATGATAAATCAAAAAAGTAATTACCAATTTCTCAGCATTTGACTCCAACTTGACTTTCTTAATATGTTAAGAATGAACGCTTGAAAAGACTAGAAGATGAGCTGGCCAAACAAATGGAGCAGCTAACCCAGCTTCAAAACGATTTGAAAGAAGCGCGGGCCGAGGTCTCACGCATCCACGACGCAAAGAACGAATGCGAATTGAAGTGCGCGAAAGAGCTCGAAGGCTATCGTGAGCAAATCAAACAACACGCGAAAACGATTTGTGTGATGGAAGAACGTTTGTTCAACTTGGTCAAACAAAATGAAAATGCAAGAGATCAATATCAACAGTTGAACGATCAATACTCAAGTCAGTTGCCTAGCACACACGAAGTGTTGATCAATTTTCTAGTATTTTATCTGACGAAATTACAAATAAGTGGGTCACGAAACATTAAAGTACATTACTTACTCTAGATGCACGAAGTACACAGATTGCCCATGCAAAACTTTTTTAACAATTTGAGTTGATGTGCATGTGAGATAATTTTCACTTCACCGAGAAAATGAACTCCAACATAAAAAACAATCCTCAATTGCATGCATCACACAAAACGACCGTTTTCGTGCAGTTTGCAATAATCAAGTAAGGGCAGTAAGATCAGGATCCGCACGAAACTTGTTTGAATGAATGTTCCATTCGAGTTGTAGGCACCTCTTCCCAGTTAGTTCGTGCTTACTCTTCTATAGAAGCTGTAGCTATTTAAGCCCCAACCTTCCCCATCTTTTAGGATTTTACTTTTTCATGGTTGTATGGCAGTTAAGTATTCGGTAGTGCTACCGATGTAATGCTGTCTTTGATGATGATGATGATGATGATGATGATGATGATGATGATGATGATGATGACGCTTTCAAACCACTGTGTGATACGGTTGGCACGTCCAATCTGTTCAATCACGTGCCCACACAAAAATAGATGTGATTATACCAATCCAACAAAGGCTTAGAAACTCAAATTGTTCACCATTCCTCCATTATTTCAAGGTACGATATAATGCGGGTTAACGGTGATTTTCCTAATGTCATCAGGACTGTCGAAGAGTAACTTGTTGGCTTTTATCTCTGCAATTATTTATATTAAATGCGTGCGGATTCTGATCGTACTGTCACTATCTGATGAGCGCAAACATAAAACCGATTGTTGGGTGTGAGATCGAAGCAATGTACTGATTATCATCTCCATTAAACGCAGTAAATTTGGCTATGGCGATTTTTTAAAATATAATTTGTAAAGGTCGTGTGGTTTCACCATCTCAATCATCTGACGTATTGAACAAATGATAATTGAGTGATAGATTGGTGAATTATATACTTCTATTTTGTGATCTCACTAAACAGAATTGAAAGATGAGAATATGAAATTGAGAGAACAAATTGGTAACAAAACAACATCCGTCGAGGGGATTCCGCAATCAGATGAAGACTCTAAAAGGTAGGCCAGTAATATATATATATATATATATATATATATATATATATATATATATATATATATATATATATTAAAAATCAGAAATTCGTCAATCCAGTAGTTTTACGTTTCATTCCAAGTTCCAAGAAAGCTTCGAAAATATTTTAAGTACGAAATATCTGCGTATTCTGAAAGTAGACCCTCCACAAAATTTGAATCGATAAACCGTAGCAATTCGTTCAACACTCTTACATACCTACGATATAGTTATTGAACAAACAGCATTAGCAGTCACTAATCTTCAATTGACTAGCTTTTTTATAATAAGTAGAAACAGTGCTGCTAACAAACATGATTTAATTTTAACCCCATTAGTTTTGTACTTTAACAGATGTGAGCCACAGTATCAACCGAACTTGGCCGTGTTCACTTTCATCTGATCGATGTTGTATCAGGCAACTCGACTGCTCCTCCTGGTCATGCCAACGTGACTTTACCCCTCTAGGTATACTGTAAACTGCTCAGTGGTAAATTCAAAGCAAAGATGGTGGTTTGAATGCTTTTTAGTCAGGTTCCCTGCCCTAGTTATTACCTGTGGACTGACGAAGCTACTGTGTCATCATTGAAACGTTACACAAAAACTGCTCTAACCGATTGCGCTCAAATCTCTTTTCATTGTGAGTGCACGATCGGCCCCAGACATATTCTAATCAATCAGCTGCTAACTAACCTTGCCTTTTCTTGGTCTCGGAATCATCATTTATGATTATATACCATACTGGAGCTTTATCAACTATTGAATACGCGGACAAAATGGAAAACGAAAACGGTGTTTCTCTTGAAATTAAAACAAAGAATTGTCCGTTGTTTTTTATGTTAAATCGATTCGCAAACTTTGAGATCAATGTTGCTAAACAACCGTTGATTTTCAACATCTCATATATATTTCATTCGAATATTATGTGTTACATTTTCAAGGCCGAAATAAAACAAGAAATATATTTTTGAAATAGTTAATAAGTTATTAATGGGCATCATTGGCCATCATTGTCACAATGCTTCAGTGTAAAACAAAGTGATTGACTTCTGCAGATTATGTCACACCCTAACGTACTGGTTCGAATTATTCAGTAGGTCAGACGTTAGCGAACTAAAAGCTCAATTGGAAGAAAAGGATGCTAGGATACGGTCACTGAAATCTGACTTGCAAGGAGCGAAAGCGCAGCTTAGCGACATGCGTGGAGAGCTCAGCGAGAACCAGAAGGAGGAGGTCGACCGCGCCCATGGACGGATTTTAAAACTGCGCGACGAGTTGGCTAAAAGTCGCAAAGAAAGGGACAAGATTCACAAGAATACAGAACAACTCAAACAGAAGTTGGCAATGAAAGATGAACAAATAAGGTAATCAAGCATACGGTGTAATTGATAAAAGTGGGGGCAAAATATAATTGAATTATTTTATAATCGACGTGATTGAACGGCTGATTTAATATTGGTACATAATTAGATAAAACTATTGAAGGCAAATACTTATCATCGATACTTTGTGTATTATAAGCTGTTCTTTTTAGCTCGTATTCATTAACGTTTTTAACCAATAATGTGACGCTGAAATTTCGAATATTTAAAAATGAACCTTTTCATTACTTTCCGGGAGATCTTACGTATATGTTGCACGGTAATTAAGTGGGAATATTTTGGTAAATCGTCCTCGGAACGATTATTTCTCTCGATATTTCATTCTACTCTCTCTGCCCGTTAAGCGCAACCGTTAACAACTTGTGGTGAAATTTCAAAGACGTTGCAACAATGGCAACCATATGAGGATCTTGGCCAATTTTGAATAACGACTCGCATGCCACGTAAACATTAACCACTGGTTTCAGTAAAACATTTTTGATTGTACAATTTTATATAAACAACAATGTGGGGTTTTTGATTCCCAAAAAAATAATATCGCTAGTTAAAACAAAAATTTAAATCCCCGCACTTTTTAGTGAACAGTCAATACAAATCAAAGGACTTCAGACGACCTTGAAGAATGAGCAATACCAAATGTGCAATTTGCGGAAAATCCTGGAAGAACGGTCTAGGAAAAAGGAGAGATCTGTTCGAAGTCCAGTGCATGATGATCAGTTGAATCAGCTCTCAATGATTGGTGCGGTTTGTCAAGATGACCATCATCTGGAAATCATCAACAAACAAAAAGAAGCACTGAATGAGCTGCGTGAGCGATTGCGGATGGCCATGAACCAAAGTGAGGCATGATTCTGCCCTTTGTTTCGCTAAACAAACTCATACATTCGCGATACTTCCATTTTTCACACGAGATTGAAAGTATTGTGAACAAATAAATATAGTCATTCATAAAACGAGAATAGGGTATACAAGAAATCTGCGATCCCTAATAGACCCTCATATTTTGTGTACGATGAAGATCAAGTGTTATTGAAACAATGAGATTAAATTCGTTATGTTGGCCACTTAACAAGGCATTGTACATATATCGTAAGTTCTTTCCAGTGAATCTCAGCTTTTCAACTAATAAACTGTCACGTTTGCTCTTGACGCAGAATCCGATAACGTCAACGCAGTAAGTATCTCAGACCACAACGAAGATTGGTACGGTTTACCAACAACAGAAAATTATCGACATTTCAATGCGGTCAGTCCGACCTTTCACGGATTGACTCACGGAGATCACCATCCTTTGGATACCCGATTCAGTCCGGATGTCCAAATAAGAAATTGCACCATGGATACATTGCAAGTGAGTGTTATTATTTCTTATTTCAATGGCCGTTTGGGAGCGCGATTCGTGCTAACCACTATCGTTTTCCAGTCTTCTGAACAGAGCTATTGGGATCTGGTGCATGAAATCGGTGAACATCTGCAGTTGGATTTGCCGCCTTTCGAAAAATCATTGATCAATGCGCCGATGAACGAGCATGATGAAATCCGGCAAGAACGAAGAAGGCTACTCAATTTGATATCACGTAGACTGGATTTGCTTAACGAAGAACTTAGAAAAGGTGAAAAGATTGGTCGAAACGAGACCAACCCAAACAATCCTAAGTAAGAAAAATCATACCGCTTTTGAAAATTATGAAAACACTTAAAGCATAGATGAGCGTTATGTTAATGAGAGTATTTACATCAAATATTCACGTAAGCATGCTTACAGCAATTAAGTAGATATATATTTTTTCTTTTCTCGCGATTAGAGTAGATAGGGCCAATACATTCCTCTTGTCTCATTGACCGAAGCTTTAGAGACGACATTATTTCTCTGACTAAACAAGTTCAGTTAATTTTCTCACGATTATCGTTACACATTTTACAACTGGTTACGTTTTAAACATCTTAATCGTTCGTTTGATCAGCGAATTGTTCGAGTAAAAAGACGTTTGTAGCAACCATCAGGGATTGCTTTAAGCAACCCGAAATCACAGTGAACTTTAATCACTGATCCCGAATTCACCGATAGATGAGCAAATTCTGGACATGTCATAGCCTGGATCTTGATAACGTGGAAGTGATGAGGCGGGGTTTGAAAACTTATTTTGGGAAAGCCTTCACATTGAGATGATTGAAACCACAAAAACTGGAAGGAATGCAATGAATGGTGTGGCTTTCTTCAAAATCTGGCGTTTTGTTCTGCATTAGATAAACAAGACCCTAGGATGCACACGGATTAGGCAAGCACGCTAATCGTTCAGCAGACGTTGATCTCATGTGCACACAAATAAAGCAGTTAAGAGGTTACGCAGCATGATCTTGTCTATCTACCTTAGGCAAACTAAGATAGGTCAGGCAAATGCAAATTTTAAAAAAAGTTAACTTAAACCAGATTTCGGAAAAAGTTTCGCTGCTGTGAAAGAAACCGCGTCATACTAACGGTGTCACGGCGAACAGGGTTTAAGTTTTAATTGCATTTAGCTGAACAATCCAAAGTTATCCAAGATAGACAAGTGAGTCGAAGAAAAATCGAATCACTTCCTTGTATGCTGTTACTTACTCACTAACTCACTTCCGGCTTTGGTCCCGTCTGGGACATAGTCCGCCGATCATCTCTCTCCAGCATTAAGATTCTGGGCAAGTCTATCCAGCTGTCCCCACGTCTTGTCCATCTGCTTGGCGTCTGCATCTAAGTCTCGGTGCCAGGTATTTCTAGGTTGTCCTCATTTCCTCTTTCCTTTTGGGTTCCAGGGGAGGGATTGTCGGGTGTTGTGTCATGCAGGTTTGCGGAGGGTGTGGCCAATCCATCATCAGCGTCTCTGGCTGCTGCTCCGTTCGTTGCCACAATGCTTCATTGATGATCTTGTCGGGCCAGCGGATCTTTAGGATCTTCTTGATGCAGGTGTTGATGAAGACCTGGATTTGCTTCATGAAGGTGACTATGGTTCTCCAGGTATCTGCTCCGTAAAGTAGTATGCGTTTTACTAAGGTGGTAATGCTGATCTCTCTAGATATCCAGATGTTCTGTATCTGATGGAAGGCTGCTGGTACTTTACCAATGCGGATTCTGACGTCTGCAACTGTTCCTTCAAGCTTATCCACGATGCTGCCGAGATAGGTGAAATTGTCCACCTCTTCCAGCGTCTCGCCTTGGACTGTCATTGGTATCGTGTTAGATACGTTGTTCTTGAACACCTTGCTCTTCCCCCTGTTTATGTTGAGGCCCTAGTTTAGCTGAGTTAACGCAACGATGCTAGTCTGTTTTGCATCTGTTGTTGGGTGTAGGGGAGAAAATCCATATCGATGTCGTCCAACGGATTTCAAAGTGTCCACTGGATGCCGTTCCGCTCCTGGTCCATCGATATCTTCATGATCGAGTATATGGCTAGCAGGAACGGGAATGGGGTGAGTAAGCAGTCTTGCCTCACTCCGGTTATCACTTCGAAGGTGTCAATAAGTTGTCTGCCATTCACCATTATGTAGGTAATCCTTTCATATGACTTCCTGATGATGTTGGTGATCTTTTCTGGTACTCCTTAGAGTCGTAGTAGTTTCCAGGGGGTCCGTCTGTCGATGCTGTGAAACGCCTTCCCGTAGTCGATGAAGTTGACGTAGAGACTCCAGGGAATGTTCTCGAATGATGCACAAAGTTGCGACATGGTGGGTGCACGATCTCTCCTTTCGGAAGCCGGCTTGTTCGTCACGAAAATGTGGGTCAACAGCGTATTTCATTCTGTTCAGCATGATACAGTTAAACACCTTCCCTGGGATGGGTAGCCGCGTTATTCCACAGTAGTTGGAGCAGGAACCGAGGTCGCCTTCCTCGGGAAGTTTGATTAGGTAGCCTTTTTTCCACTCAGCTAATACCCGTTCTTCTTCCCAGATCTTGCAGATGATTGGATGAAGGATTTTCACACTGGTATCGGCGCCTGCCTTTAGTGCTTCTGCCTGGATGCTGTCAGGTCCTGTAGCCTTGCCCTTCTTTAATTGCTCAATGGTACTGCGGATCTCTCCGTTCGTGGGTGCATAGCACCTAATAGATAGATCGCGTTCAGCTGGCAGTATTTCTGGATTGGGTTGATGGAGCTGGTCTGTTAAGTAACTCCTGAAAGTGCTCGATCCACATTTTTTACTGTCCTTCTGCGTCTGCTATCGCATCTCCATCTCTGGTCTTTCTCGCTTGGCAAACTTTCCTGATAGTTTATTGATTGTGGAATACAGGTCCTTGGTGTTGTTCTCATGCGGTGCTTTTTCTGCTTCTATGGCCAGTGTCTCTAAGTATTTCCGCTTGTCTGCTCTGATGCTCCGTTGGACAATTCTCTTTTCTTCCGTATATTCATCTTGTGCTTTTGCTATTGTTGCTGTCGTTTTGCAGTTGTTCACTGTTGCTTTCTTTCCATTTATATATTTTGAAACGTCCCTGTTGAGATCCATTCCTTGTGCGTGTTTGTTTTGGGCTCAGGCCATCTTGACATTTTGAGGTCACCGCTTCTTTCACTTTCTACCACTGCTGTTCTATCGTCTCTTCCTCAAGCAGCCCTTCCAAGACATGGAACTTGTTGGAGTGGTTGACCTTGAACTCTTCTTCCTTCTTACTGTCTTTCTGCATAGTGGTGCTGTAGCACTGTCGTCGGCTGGACTTCTCTATGCAGTTTTTTTTCAACTTTAGCTTCAAATTGGCGACAATTAAATTATGGTCGGAAGCAACGTCAGCTCCTCGTTTGACGCATACATCTTGAAGAGCGTTTCAAAACTTCTTCTCGATGCCCACGTGGTCCATCTGGTTTTCTGTCGACAGGTCTGGTGACCCCAGGTTGCCTTGTGTATCCTTCTGTGGTGAAAAACACTTACTCCGATGACCAGATTGCTTGTGGTGCATAGGTCGGTGAATCTTCCCCCGTTATCATTCATCTCTCCAAGTCGTGTTACCCTATGACCTACTCATACCCTCAGTTCTCAGTTCTTGGAGTTGAAGCCACACATTAAAATGACGATGTCCTTCTTTAGTCTGTCTTGTATGATGGTTGACAGTCTATTGTAAAAATCCACCTTCTCCTCCTCTCAACTGTCGTTCGTCGGGGAGTTGCATTGGATTAAGTCTATGTTGATCCTCTTCTTTGTGTATACAAGGAGGATGTCGTGATCCGTGGTTCGTGCACCTCCCACTCCATAAGCACTCTCTCAGTCGACTTGGAAAGCATCAGGGACAATCCCTGTGTGTGGCATCTTCCTGCTCGTGGCCTGAGTACAACAGTAATTCACCCCAAGTCAGTTGTATCTGCCCGGAACCAATCCATCTTCACTCGCTGATTCCTAAGACGGTGATGTTATTCTTCTTCATCGCTACGGTCACTTCTATTGTCTCTCCAGTCTCATACATGGTCCGGGCATTCCATGTAGCGATGCAGTGGTGGTCCTGGTGGAGACGATGGCCATCGACCGGATGGCTTCCAGATTACTCTGGCTTTCACCGTCCGACGTCATACACTTTCCAGCTGGGGGTCCATCTTCTCTCAGGTCCGAGTTGTCTGTTAGTATTCTTGTGCCCTTTTCTTTAGCTAAAAGATTTTTCACAAGGTGGGGTTGCTAGCCTCACGCTCAACCCTCATCCTTTTTCTGCCGGGCTTAGGACCGCTTTTGGCGGAGTTTTGTATGCTCTGTTTATCCATTAATTGATAAGTTTGTGTGCATGTATGAACAACATCCGTTAACCGATAAGCCTGCTTACGTAATCCGTGTGCATATTGGAAGTCGTACACGTTAAACCTAATTTGCTGCAGATTGGCATCACTTACTCTGTCGAAACTTCTGTGTCGGAAGCGAAGCGAACGTTGCCATTCATTACAAACTTTATTTTTATGAGTATTGGTTTCCGATTTGTCTCAGATACATTCAAATATCTTTCTAAGCCAGAAGTCTGTGTGTACTCGCAAGCTTGGACTGACGAAACTTTTGTGTCAGAATCGAAACGTTAACTAGAACTGCTAAAACTGATTCATCGCAGACTTTCTATGCAGACTATGATTGATGTAATTGGGCATGTCATTCTCTCTCCTGTACATCAAATATATTGAGAATTTATCTAAGGGAAGTCGTAGCACGATGGTATGCTAAGACTGGCAAACGGAATTAGTCAAATATAAATATTAATTGAGAACCATGTTGCAATCCATTGACACTAGACCGATGACACAATAAAATAATTGCAATAGTAAAATAAACTTTGCAAAAATATTTGATTTGTGTTCTGTGTTCCAAAATGAAATTTTCAAAAGATTTCCTTTTCGGTGTGTTTCAGAACCAGCGCTCATCGGGAGCAAACAACAGCGGATGAAATTATTCAACTACAGAAGGAATTACGTCTCCGAAATAATGAAATTATTTTTCTACGAGAAGCCCTCAATGCGGAACAAGCACATCACGGAAAGTCGTCCAGTGCAAGAAGCAGAGATCATAACGTAAGGCAACAGACTCACCCGTTTGTAATGTTTGTCATAAATTATCAATCCCAAATATTTTTTCCGAATAATAATCAGTGGCCGATTAATTGCACGAACCATTTATTCAACTCTTTTAAAACCCTGGCACACACGTTCTATAGCTTTCCTGTATGAAACATTTTTTGGCACGATCGCCAGTTACTCTATACATGACGGAATTGCATGATGAATCTTTAAATTAAGAATAATCTCTACTATAAAATGAATAACCTACTAGTGAACCGTGGATTTACAGTTACCCATGGTTTCAGCATTGATGCTACACCACACGGTTCCAAAGGTTGTCACAGCCGGGGGTGGTAGTAGGAATGAGCCACCTACTATCTATAAAATGCTCCCACGTGGCGTGCGTCTCAAATAGCCTCTGACAACCAAGTCCAACTCCTGGCCTGCACGAGTGGCTTTCACAAGCCCGGCGGAACTGCTCTTACTGACAGGAGAAGGGGCGAAGGCGGGTGACTGGCGCCTTAAAACCAGTTTGCTCCGGGCAGATGGAGCTCGTCAGCTACTGGCAATCCATCTAGTGGAAGGAAAACCCTGACCCCAAACCCCCACTGCCTTGTGGGTCACCCGATTGCGGGAAAGGCTTCGGGAGAAAACCCCGAGGAAAAATCCGGAGAGAAGTCCCGTAGGTAGATAACTGGCGCACAGCGCGTTTATCTGCCAACTCCCTGCTGCCTTGTAGGTTGCACTTGGCTGTGCAAAGGCTAGAGAGGTGTACTCGAACAAACACCGAGTGGTGCTGGGGACATCACTTGTACACTACCCCCAAGAAACTTCATGATGATGTCTCAATGGGTCTGCGTACCGTCTACGGAGTTCGCAGGTGGGAACGAGACTGGATCACGATCTGCAACGATCTCGCCCCGATCGACGTGCGTGGGCTGGTGCGATCCGAGACATCAATGAAGCCGGCTAATCCACCCGTTGGATCCAGCCGCATAAGTAAAAAAAATCTAACACACACCTTATTTATAGCGGTGAGAGGAGACATCACGAGTTTCTCCCAGCACGTTTGGAATCACTGTGTTAAAGCGTCATGTCCAAGCTAGGGAGCGCAGATACAGCTCTTGGCTGCTGAATGTAGATCACGCCACCGATGTGCAATTTACGCCAATCAAAGGGGTGCTGCCTGTCACTGTGGGCGTCGTGGGAGAGATTGTCACTCCCGAATAAAACTGTTTAATCATTCTAAAAGCAGCGAAGCACGAGACCATCATAAGTTTGTGATGTATATCTATGGTCTTCATTGATGGAAAGAGGCCAACAACAACGTATTAGGTTAACTTATATTGGGTTATTTTTGCAACATGGTTTACTTCCAGTCATAGCCTCTCTCAGGTTATTCGAACGACCTCGAAGATTTTCTGATGTCGTTGTGAGCTGATGATGATCATCTAGTACTGATTAATTTCATCATGATACCTGGCTGGTGTGCGTTTGTTACTCATGGAACTCCTTATCGTCTGACGTTGTACAATCATCTAGCAAAAGGGTTTTCAGGATCAAACTGGATATATATATATATATATTTATATATATATATATATATATA
>JACCGJ010000047.1:0-51617 GCA_013407085.1 Atriophallophorus winterbourni
CCCAAGCCCGTCTGAGAAAGGAGGAGGGTTGGGCTTAGGGCTAGCAACCCTATCCCGTAAAACCTACATTGATACGGAAACGATGACAACAGATCCGTGGTTCGGTCATGTCTGCAGGATGGATCCCAGTTCGCATACGAAGGTAGCCATGCACTGGCATCCGCAAGGTAAACGAAAAAGGGGACGGCCCAAGGAAACTTGGCGCAGAACGTTGGAAAGCGAACTACATGCACAAGGATTCACGGTGCAGACGGCAACGGAAGCAGCGACAGACCGGAACCACTGGCGTGAAGTTGTCTTCGCCTCATGTGCCACCCGGCACGGAGAGGACTGAATGAAATTCATTGTTAAGGGCATTGTTCTCGAAATGCTCCATATACATGTTCGCAAGTACTGGAGATATCGGTGAACCCATTGCCAACCCTTCTTTTTGTCTATATAATTGCTCATCAAATACGAAGTGGTTCATGCTTAGGCAGATCGATACACCGTTGATAATTTGCTGGATGCTCAAGTTTGTGCGATATGACAAACTGGCATCAGATTCCAAGGCCCGTCCAGATGGTTGTAACGCACTTGTTGTGTCGACGTTGGTGAACAAAGCGCTCACGTAAAAGCTAACCATTATTTCATCGTCATCTAATGTTACCGACTTTAAGCATGCTGCAAAGTCATATGCGTTCTTGATGAACGAGGCTGTATTGCCGACTAAAGGTTCCAACAAAAAGCCAAATGTCTAGCTAACTCGTGCGCAGGTGATCCGATACCGTCGACGAAAGGTCTTACAGGAATGCTTTCTTTATGTATTTTAGGTAGGCCGTAGAACCTAGGAGTTAGAGTAGACTTGCGATACAGGTTATACCACAAGACCTTTCCCAAACTCTCTTTAACTCCACGCAAATACCTAGAGACTACCATTTTGCAATTATTCATTACCTTTTTCATTTTACCATTATCTATCCGTTCATAAGGGCCCTCGGATAAGTGTACCCCAACCTTGTATAAATAGTCGCTTTTGTTCAAAATTACCGTTACTTTACCTTTCTCAGCCTTAGTAATGGCTATATTTCTTTCTTGTTTCAGCGTAAGATGTGCTTGTCTTTCGTGTGAATTAACGTTTGCATCGCCTTGCATCCTGGTTTTCAATGACACCTGCGATACAGTTTCTTACCGCGTCTGCCTGTTCGTTGGGGAGTGCATTTAATGATCCCTCAATACAGGGGATAAGATCTTCAGCTTTCATAAAGCTCTTACTTATGCAGAAATTCAAGCCCTTCTCCAACAATCTTTGTTCAGCTTGCGAAAGTTGTCGATTAGATAAATTCAAAACATTAGAATATTGGTTGCTAGATAATGACTTATTAGATTTATCTGATGAACGTATATTATAAGACTTGAGCAGCACTGGAACTTGAGCAGCACTGGAACTTCGTTCCGACAGCACTGTCCTGCGCTACTTCTGAAAGCTGTCAACCCACCCGCGCTTTGCCACGCTCTTGGATCTCGGCCCAGTCACTTGCTTTAATCGATCACCGTCGAACTTTATCCACCGGCACTGAACACAACCGTGCCCGGATAGAATTGAATACCCGCTTAAAGGCCAGCTTAAGGAATGACCGCGAGTTCTGGTGGACGCAACGTGCTTGTGAGATGGAGGTTGCAGCCGCATCGGGAAATACTCGCAAATTGTTTCAGTTAATTAGAGCTACTGGTTCGAAACTGAATACAGTGAGCGAGACTATTTGCGAAACCGACGGCTCGCCGATCACCAATCTTAGTAGACGCCTAGAACGATGGGCTGAGCATTTTAGTGCTCAGTTCAGCCAGCCACCTCCTCCGACCTCGCCGCCTGAGACACCGATTTGCACGCCTTGGCCCGTTTCCTTAGCCGCTCCTGATCTCCAGGAGCACTGAAGCGCCACAAGTCACCTGGTCCTGACGACCTCCACCCGATTTTGTTTAAGGAGGGAGGTGATCTTGTGGCAGCGGAGTTACGTGATTTGTTTACCAAAGTATGGGCTGAGGCGCGGGTCCCGGCGTCATGGGGTGAATCGACGGTTATCCCAATCTTTAAGAAGGGCGCACGGAATCTGTGTTCCAATCATCGTGGGATATCCCTGACTCCTGTCGCGTCTAAACTCCTGGTTTCCATCCTCCTTCGTCGGCTATCGCCAATTCGGGAGTTACGTTGCCGTGAGGAACAGGCTGGATTCCGCCCGGGGCGAGGATGCGTGGATCAGCTTTTTGTCCTGCGACAGTTATTAGAGCACAGACACCTGTACCGGCGACCAACCATCGTAGCTTTTCTGGACATCCGGGCCGCGTTCGACTCGGTGGACAGCACTACTCTTTGGAACTGCTTGCTTAGGAGTGGCATCCCTCCTAAGTATGTCGCCATCTTGAAGGAGCTCTATTCTCATTCATCAGGGAGGGTCAGGGTCTACGGAAGCCTATCGCCGGCGTTCCTCACAACCAGTGGCGTGCGCCAGGGCTGTCCGCTGTCCCCATTCTTGTTCAACTTTGCGATCGAGGATGTCCTCCAGAATGCTCTCCGTAGCTTCATTGAGGGTGGGATCGAGCTACTTCCAGGTAACCGTGTCACTGACCTTGATTATGCCGATGACATTGCTTTGCTTGGTGATGATCCGGTGTTCCTACAGAATGCCCTGAACCAGATAGCATTGGAAGCGTCTAGGTACGGATTGCACTTAGCTCCAACTAAGTGTAAGGTTCTTCTTCAAGATTGGGAGGGGTTGCAGCCCACTCTGACGGTCGATGACCGCAGTCTGGACTGTGTGGAACAGTTCACCTATCTTGGTAGCTGCATCACAGCGGGAGGAGGACTGGAAAGTGAGATCGGCTCTCGCATTGCGAGAGCTCGCTTCGCGTTCACTAGTTTACGTCATCTCTGGAAGCGGTCTGACGTGAGTTTGAGACTCAAGGGGAGAGTTTACCTGGCCTCAGTCAGGTCGGTCTTGCTTTACGGGTGCGAGAGCTGGGCAGTACGCGCAGAGGAGCTCCGGCGCTTGGAGGTGTTTGAACATCGATGTTTACGGAGGCTTGCAAGAGTGTGGTGGCAACACCGCACTAGCAACGTTGAAGTGAGGCACCGTGTTCTAGGTGGGGACAGCCTGATGCTACGAGACCTAACCGACCGTTCCCGTCTCCGCTGGCTAGGGCATGTCTTGAGAATGAAGCCTGAGCGCCTACCCTTCCGCGCGCTGCGTGTGTCGGTTGGCCCAGGCTGGCGGCGGTGTTTAGGTGGACAACCGCTGACCTGGAAGAAGGCCTTAAAACGCTTGACGTCGGGTTTAGCTCGGGTCGGACGAACGCGGCTTCCTGGGTGGGGTCCAATGGATAGTGAGTGTCTGTGGCTTGACACGCTGTCGACGATGGCTGAGAACCGGCAACAGTGGAGAGAGTGCATTTTATTTTGTGTTCCTCCCTCAAATTTGTAAAAAAAATCAACAAAAAAATCATAAAATCGACATGTGGAACAATGGACAAAAAAATGCCCGCTCATATTGAACCTTTTTTTCTTTCTTTTTCTCGTGCATTGCCGGGTGGCACTTTTTCATTTTTAAATGATTGTGTAAAATATATATATATATATATATATATATATATATATATATATTATAAGACTTGAATAACTTGTTGAACTTACGGTTCTGTGTTTCTCCTATTCGCTCCGTTTGAGTGGCTAAAACCTCCGCGTGTTTTCCACAAATTCTGCAGAAATCCGCTTCGGATAATTTGACTCGCAGGTTCGACATCATTCTCGAGGCTTTCGATCGAGCGGCCAAAAGGGTTTCATTGACCCGGTGGATCCTTTGTTTCAAAATCAATTTGGATGCGCTCGCGACAGCATTTGCCGATTTGCGGGAATTATCCGGAGGTTTTAACACCAGATCCCTTGGTATTACGCCGCGCTGCTTGCAACTAATGCGAAAGTAAATAGTTTTTATTCACCTTAAACCTACTAGTAAATTAGATTTTTGTTTTTCTTCAAAAATAGCCCTAGCCTTGTTAGTTGTGTACTTTTACGCATGTGGGCAGCTTCGTCAACTGACCTTAACTGTGTTCACTTGTATCAGATTGATTTGGATACACACTGTGAGGAAAATGGACCACTGATCCTGGTCATTCCCACGAGACGTGACACACTGTAGGCGTACTATAGGCTGTTTAGCGGTAAGGTCAAATAAATGGTGGTGTGTTGACTACTACTTAATCATGTTCCCTGTCCTGACTATCCCCCTTGGTCTGACGAAGCTTCTGTGTCAGAAGTGAAACGTTACCCAAAAACTACTGTAACCGATTGCACTCAAATTTCCTCGCAATATGAATACCCGATCGGTCCCAAACATATTGCAATCGGTTGCTAGTACGATAAGTTTTTAAACGGAAATGATAGTTTCAGTTGCTCTACTAACATACTGAAACCCTTCGTGTTGATGGCGCTTTTATGAGGATTCCGTTTTTTCCCGTTCCCATTATCATCACTGATGAAACTGGTTATCTTTTTCTCACTTTTTAACGCCAACAGCTTTACTTGATCACCCCTGTTAGGCCTGTTTTTAGTAAATCATTGTAATAAACTCACTGTAATGCGGTCAACCTGTCCGATCGTCATATTATGGATCAATAATTTTCTATGTGCGTATGTGTTGTGCTTTAAAGAAAAAAAGTATTTAATGGTGACAAATGTTGATTAACGATCATTTGGATTGCTACATCTCGAGTGAGACGAATGCCGCTGGATACTTACTACCACTTGTTGTTAAACTTGATACATGTGACTAGCGCAGTGTACGCTTCGACGCCGTATGACGATGGGCTGATATGTAATTCATTTTCGTCAATGTCTTTGTCTACCGTCCCTAGCTGTGACGAGTGCAAGCAACGCTAAACCGGTCGTGGGGTGTGCGTGGGATGGAAATGTATTCAGATGCTGATTATGTTCTATCCTCCGCGTTCAACACCATCCACGTGCGTCGATTCGTAATTAAACATGTATGCAAACGTGACTTAAAAGTGTAAACTTTATTTATCGTTTCTCTTGTGTTCCAAGGCATGTGGATATTTTATCGTACTGTTCATACTTAATGAGTGCATACAGCACAAGCTCTGTCGTGGGTTGTGTGTGTTTGAAATTCATGCAAATGTTGATTTTTAGTCCTAACCCATAATTTTAAACCCATCAAGCGTTTATGGGCGCGTATTTGAACAGTTTCATCGTGTTAGTCTTATCAAGCAGTGGCTTAAAAGTTCATACAATGTTTACCAATTCAAGATTCAAGATTCAAGATTTATGGTTAAAAAAAGCAAATTGCTGTACAGTACCATAGGATATACATATAAAGAATTAAAAAAATCGTTGCTTGTATGATCATATCCGTGTTTTTCATAGGTGGAGCAAAAATAATCCTCAATGGCGACACAGACTGAGGGAAAAGAATCTTTGGATGGACGGTAGTTCCGTGTGTTAAAAAATATAAACATCAATAGGTAAGGGCCAACGCAGTAGTTCTCAACATAAGGTTTCGGAACCTTCGTTTAAAGATGTGTTCGTTCGCTGAGATAACAATATCTGTCGGCAAGCTATTCCACAAGAAGCATACACGAACAGCGAAGAAGTGACGACGACAATTCAATCGTGAGTGTGGGATTTGAAGGGTCAAAGGGTGGCTGGGTGTGGGGACAACCGAACCAAACTTGAAGAGGTGTTTGATAGGGTGAGATTTCGCGTAGATGATTCGATATGTCAGAGTGAGGTCGTGTAGGATACGTCTGCGCTCGAGGGTGCACAGTCCAAGTCTGGTCAGTCGCTGCCCAAAGGGTAAATTATTCAATCCGGTAACCATTTTGGTTGCCTTGTGATAAATTCGTTCGAGGAGCGAGATGTTTTTTTCCTTCCATGGAGTCCAAGCTTGTACAGCGTAGTCAAGGACAGGATGTATGTAAGTGTTTAGTAATTTCGCGAGTGAGTGTGGTGGGAAACGTCCGAAAATGCGTTTCAGTAAACCTAGCAAGCTGCACGCAAGCTTGTAGACGGCTTCGTACTGTAGGCTGTTCTTCAAAGTGCCAGACACCAAGATTCCGAGATCTTTTTGTGATGTTCTCCATTCAAGCGGGTGGCTGCCAAGTGTGTAGGTAAAGGGAAAGGGTTTTCCGACTTGCAACATTTTGCACTTGCGAAAATGAAATGGCATTTTGTTTTGGATTGACCACTGGTGCAGCTTATTCAAATCTCCTTGCAGAACTTGACAGTCCTCGATAGAGGTGACCTTCGTCCAGATTTTTACATCATCTGCGAATAAAACAAGCTTACATGCTAGTAAGTTCGGTAGATCGTTTATAAATATGAGAAACAGTATCGGACCGAGAACCGAACCCTGAGGGACTCCGCTCGTGGCTTCAATTGTTCGAGAAGTTTCACCATCTATTCTGATTTTACTTTGCGTCCAGACAGGTAACTTGTGAACCATGTTAGTAGGTTTCCGATGACGCCAACATTCTGCAGCTTCTGAAGCAGTAAGGAGTGATTCACTCTGTCGAATGCTTTAGATATATCTAAGTAACCGGCATGGACGGAACCCCCTTGGTCTAGTGCTTGCGTCCAGTCATTTAGAGTCGTGAGCAAGTTAGACAGGCATGAATAGGTTTTCCTAAATCCGTGTTGTGTGGAAGTTATTAGCTGATGGTTCTCGAGATGTTCAACAAGTCGTTCACACACCATGCATTCCAAAATTTTGGAAACCGCTGAAAGAAGCGTCACGGGGCGGTAATTCGCCGGATCAGAACGAGTGCCCCCTTTGTAGATTAGTGTGATAACACCGGTTTTCCATTGAGTTGGTACGGCTCCCGTATTCAATGAGTGCCTGAATAGACCACTTAGTGGGCCACAAAGCTCCAGCTCGCATAACTTCAGAACAGCGGGTGTTATTCCATCCTCTCCCAGTGATTTGCGAACGTTCAGTCCGCGTAAATGCTTTCGCACAACCGTAGGATTTACCTCGATGTTGCTAAGGCATTCGACTTGTAGTGGGTGCGGCAGAGACATCAGCGTTGACACGTTCTTTGGACAAAATACTTGCGCATAAAATGATATTAGGGCATCAGCTGTATCCTTGACATTATCAGTCAGTCCGTTCTCTGTCTGGATAGGAAGTACACCTGGCTTAACCTTGGTCGCGGTGTTTACGATGGTGTACAGCAACTTAGGATGTCGTTCCATCTGGTCGATCAGCTTAAAATGGTGATATTGCTTGTCTTCTCGAATTAAGGACGTCACCTTGTTACGAAAACTACGAAAGTGTTCCCAAGATGCGTCTGTTCGTGTTATTTTATGTGCAGCCCATGCGGAATTTCGCATGGCTATCCACTTCCGAGTGCGGCTTCGGAGTTTGAAGCAAAATGTTCTTGATTTCCTTTTGGGAACACAGGTAGAATTTTCGTCTAGTTTTGTACCGATATAACTTAACAGACTAGAACAATGAGTATCTGCATTCGTAAGATCGAGATGTTTTTCCTCCATAATCGTAATGGCACCGCGAAGGCCGAAGTAATCGACTCTCCTGATGAACTTAACGTCGCCCGACGCCCTTCTGGCGTTGCACACGAATTCGAAGGACAACACAAGATGGTCACTTAGCCCCAAAGGACTATGATACTGCACTGACTCCACTGCTGTTGCTTCGGAGGTAAAACCAGATCTAGAATTGATGATTCATTGAGGCCCCTTTGTCGAGTGAATGAATGGACATGGTTGTATAGGGGAGTGAAAGTGATAATCTCACGGAATTTGTACTCAAGGGATTGCTGAGTATGCACACTTTTGGTGTAGAAATGTGGGAGGTTACAATCACCCATTATTAACAATTAGCATCCTCTAAGATTTCCAGCGTTGCGCATCATTTGTAACAACGTTTCATTGTGGGCATCGGAAGAGTTGGGCGAGCGGTAGATCACACCAAGTATACAGTTCTCTCCAGTTTCAAAGCGAAGGCTACACCACATGGTGTCCTCTAGCTCAAACCTTGTGTCGGGTACAGCTGTGCATTGAAGACGTTCGTTATAATACAAAGCAACTCCACCACCTGATCTTGAACGGTCTCGTCGAAGTAGGATCATGTTGGGAAGTGCCAGCTCGCAATCGTTCACCTGATCGTAAAACCATGTTTCGGTAACAGCAATGATGTCAGCAGAAAACTGAGCGTTAAAGTGGGATAATTCGGCGATTTTGTTCCGCAAGCACTGTGCATTTGTGTATAGGCATTTAACAGTGGTTTTCGTGTGTAGCGAGCCTATGCGGATGATGTTTGTATGTCCGACCCCCTGAGAGCCGGACCATGATGTACTCGGTCCGACTCGGTTTGAGCCGGACCCACTACGTTTTTTGATGTATTGATTGCTTCCGTTTCGGTGGGAACGCTGCCGTCTACCGCCCCCAGCCGCGAGTGTGTCTCACTCATTGGTTTGGGTGGGCTAAGTCTAACATCCTTGGGTAGTGTTCGTTTCTTTTTTGTCCATTCCGACCTTACTATTTCAGCCATAGCGCTGGTCAAGAACGTAATCTTCAGAGGTTTCGGTCCATCCCCCTTGTATTTTGGCGAAAAAGGAACTCGAAAAGTGTCCACAACAACGGCATTAGAAATATCGAGAGAACACGCAATGTAGCGCCATTGTTTGACGTCGTGCTCTACCGTTTCCTGATTCAATGCTCTAGAAGTATTTTCTGGTACACCAAGTAGAACTATACTTCGCGATACCGTTTGTTCCCTGGCTTTCAAGCTGCCCTTCCTTTCCCACCATGGTACATCGGGATATATGCGGCAGTTTGATTCGGAATCTGACTTGAGTAGGTATGCATTCAGCAATACGTTCTCGATATCAGCCTCGCATTTTAGTGTTACCTTGAGCAAGCGAGGTTGACCAATATGAGGGGAAGATGAATGGCGGGTTAGACGAGTCACCTTTTCTGCGTTTACATGTTCAATTTTCATTAGGTGACAAAGTTCAGACCATTTACCGACATCATGTTTCTGTTTGCTATCAAACAGGCTTTTTTGGGACTCGCTGACATTCGTACATATAACGTTCAGCCTGGATGGGGTGTTCTTTTTTCGTATCGGAAAGTCAGGCGTTTTAGAATTAAAAACCTTTGTGGCTTGACTTTGTGAGTCGGGTACAGCAGTTTTGGGGTGTACAGCTGAGGTCGACCGTAACAGCATATCTCTATAAGAATTTCCTACTTCTGTGGTCGTTTTAGCTGATTTCAAAACGGGAATAACCCTGCTTTTTTGCTTTTTTGGCACACGAATAGCCTTAGTCTTAGATTCCTTCAATGGTGGTCCCGAAAACGATGTATTGATATGATGGTTTACATCAGTGATCACTTGCGTACTCACATGATTTACCAACATTTCTTCCACACGTCGAAGGCCCAACTCCAAACCGGCCATTCTATTTTCTATTTTGGATCCAAAAGTATCGTTATAGTGCAATGATTTAGCTCTGCAACGAACACAGACATAGCATGCACCTGGAACCATTTCATTATTTAATAATGCTATCGAGTCAGGGGCTAAAGTACGGTCGCATTTACCATGGATTTTACCCATACACAGAAAACACGTTATTACTTCACGCGCCATGGGACTCACCGGTTGTTCGCATGCTTTGCACGTGACTTCGGGACAATTCTGCGTGCCGGGATTCGTCCTTTCAGCTGGGCCGGCCGTGACCATTGTTGCGTTCGCCGGATCCAGGCACTTGGCAATGAGGTCAAGTTGGTCCGATGTCGCTGTCACAGTTTGATCGATCGATGTTTTAGTCCGTATGTTGGTTCTCGTGATGCGGTGAAACATGTTAGTAGCCTGAATAGAATTGTTCGGCTGTGTGACGGGTTTTTGTTCGACGGGTCGAGGTGGCTGTTTTGGAACAAGAAAATTCGTCATGTATCAAATAATCCAATATAACTCGTTAACTACACAAGCTAGAACACAGAAACAAGTATCAAAATGCGTAGCTCGACGCGATCTTTGCAATGATAGCAAAAACCGTAGAATAGTTAGCGATTGAAAAAAGTTTGAGCGCGTGAGCAAACTGTCAAAATTACGCCGATATGATAACTTTGCTGCTAATCCGTTGACAAGAGCAAAACAAATAAATTCCAATAGATATAATCGAAGGTAGCACAGAATTTTTGGAATGAGAGAAATCCAAGCAGATTCGGCGAAGATATGAGCAGAAGTGTCAGAGCAACAAAAAATGCGACTGCACAGTAGGTCAGGAAATGATGCAAGCAAGAACTCACCGTTGAATGTTTTAAGCTGAAACGCGCGATTTTGAAGATGCAGCAGACTGGAATTACGCAACTCTTACCGTGTAAACAAGACAAAACCTTTTAAGTATGAGATTTTATCGCCACGCAACATTGTTGAAACTGTCACCTTGAACCAGAACATCAAACTACATTATCTTAGTTGATGCGAATGACATCTCAATAGATGTTGAGATTGAAAAGCGGATTAGCAGAGAAACTGCCCTCTAGCTCCATTCGAACTCGAGTGTCTGACGTGACCGCAGACTGGAATTAGAAACAAACAAAACTGCGTACGAAATACCTCAAATAATACAAGGAGACCCGAACAATCCACGCAACACACTAATAGTGTGAATCATCTGTTTCGGAATTGATTTTTAAGGCGTCTTAACATTAATTAGAAAGCGTCGGCTACGCTTACTGTGCCACGTCTATGAAATTGATCGCATTTATAAAATTGGTCACATTTTAAAAGATCTTCTCTATGGGGAGTTGATATCTGGAAGTAAACTTTCGAGCAGGTCGCACTTGCTTGGTTTTGTTAAATGAGACATTAAAGCTCTTGATATTGACACTACAAGTTAGAACCCCCTTCCACTTGACCGCACTTTCGAGGATCGCTTTGAAACTTCATGGGCGAGCTGAGGATGTGCGGTCGACCGATGAAGCCAGATCATCACAACAACATGCAAACGCCGCTGACGATTGACCACTTTCTATCGCCATGAACGCTGTGGGAAAGATTATTACTCCTGGATCGGACCGTAGCGTCACACGAACGATGTGGATCATGAGATAATCATGCGGTTGAGAAGCACATCCATGGTCCACATCCACCGAAGGAGACCAACAACGATGACGATGAACAAACTCTCAAAAATAATCGCATTATTGGCCAAACACTGCCTTCATATTTAATCGTTAATTCTACTTTAAATAAATGGAAATTTCGCGCATTCCAACATCCTGGAGTTTTGCATTATACAAATGCGCAACGTTTCTCATCATTTTAGTTACACATGGTTAAGAAACAACGAAACTGTATCCCGAATAGAGAGATGCGTGTCGTCTGTGAAATTGCCACGATGGGTTAATATGTTCGGTTTGATTAAGACTGATTTGGATCCAACAGAAAACCTGTGGTTTATACGGGCTTCGGTTACCAGACAGGATTCGATATCAGGTTAATACGCGTGTGTCGCCTCCAACGAGCTTGGAACTGCGATATCAAACCCTACAGAGATTCTACTTGCAGGTAGGTTAAATTGGTGTGAAATGTGATTCAATTTATCTCCATTTGTAAACAAATATTTCACAGATTTTATGAAAGAAACGTGTTGAACTTCAATCCAAAATATGTACCGTTATCGCTAACTATAATACGCTGCTATTGCACAAATAAGATTAACGGCAACTCCACTGCTTATTGAAACACTGAACCTCATCTGGTTTTCTTTGCGTGTCGAGGGCAAACATAAGTTACACCACAAGTTTATTTCGGTTCAATACTCCACAGCGTTTCTTGTGACTACGCAGTCCGATTCAGGCGGAACCATCTCTCCCGCAGCGATCACAGGGATACGCCAGACTCGGTCGATCGCCGGTATTGCAATGTTGTGGTGTGACGCAAGGAGTATTCGCTACTTCACAGATTGAAGGTGCATGGTACATAGAGCCTTCAAATTAAGCCGTCAATTGCAAGTTCTTTCAAACTCGAAGGGTAAATGTCAACAGCTTTCTTATTTCTGCCTGATGGTCGACCTCCTGAGAGGAAAAGATCTTTTGCAATGTGACCATTTTACATTCTATACACATGACTCGGCAAGCGCAGACGGCGCTGTCGTAGTAGGGTGAATATGCTCAATTGATCAGCTTTAAAAAACTTCATCATTTGTTACTCTGTCCATCCACTATGTGTTCGAGATACAATGAATAATTCTCGACACAACCACCAGCAGAGATACAAATTCCAAGGTCAGCAAAGCGGTCGACCAATTCAAGATTGACATTGCACATAGTTGGGTTTGGAAGAAAGTTGCTTCAATACTGGGTACGGTGTTTGACACTTGTTAGGCACTAAGCACATGCTATACATTGAAGTGTGGTGACGGTTCAAATAATAATCAATATATTCAATCAATAGTAATCAATGATAATTGTAATTCAAAATACTCGTTGTTAATATTACATTAATTACAATACACTCTTTGTCGGTTTTGTCGGTTTTCGTTCTTCTGTGTTTGTCTGGGAGTCAAAATTGTATGTGGATACAACTGGAATACGCACAGCCTAAGAATCCTTTCCTCGCTATCCACTACAAATTGGTGAGGCCAAACACGCATTCAATACGATCAACGCCAAGAATCATAGTACAAATAACGAAGACAAGATGGAAGATGATTTTATCAATCAATTCACATCACCAGTCTTCAACATGACAGATCTACGTCTATGGTTTGCACAAATCAACGCTCTATTCGACTTATACCGTGTTCGAACGTAACGCACACGCTATAAAAGCGTTGTTGGAATGCTACCAACTTCCATTGCCAGAGAAGTTGCTGATTTAATTTGAGATCAACCTGCCACAGATCCTTATGATAAGCCCAAATCTGCGATTATCTCTCGAATTGGTTCTACCGATGAGCAAAACTTGCAAAAACTCCTGTCCAGCTCTGAGCTAGAAAATCGTACACCTTCAGAACACTCACGCCATTTGTTACATTTACAGTGCACACAATAGTTTGACGGACGAATACTACGACATATCTGGTTCCAGAGTTTGCCAGACGATTTGCGTCAAGTTCTGGTTATCATGAAAAACGACAGTAACCTAGACAAGCTTGCTCAAGTTGCAGATGAAGTCTACGACATTTCTTGTAACACAACAATCTGCACGGTCAGCCAACCAATTTCCACCATTTGTACTTCCTGCGCAGATTTGAACAAGGATATATCTGATTTAAAATCCGAGAACAGAAATTTGACTTCACAAATACAGCACTTAAACAGAACTCGAAGCCGTCCTCGTAGTGGAATGAACCCCATGCAGCTTCGAAACACAAAACCAAAATCAGGGAAGCCGCGAAGCCAGGCAGTAGCTTCATCTCTGTCTAGCAATAACACCAGCCGCTTATTCTACGTCACTGATGGATCAATAAAGATGCATTTTCTGATCGACACGGGTGCCGGACTAAGCGTCATCCCACCCACAAATTCAGAACGCAGAAACCACTTTTAATTGACCCTACAAGCGGCGAACGGTACTCGAATAACCACATACGGCCAACGATCACTTTCCATCGACCTCGGTCTGCGACTTAACTTTCGATGGATTTTCACTGTTGCCGACGACAAAACTTCTATCCTGGCAGCCGCTTTCCTTACACACTTCAATCTTTCAGTCAACATGAGTACACGAAAGCACATCGACAATGTCACAAAGATTAACGTCATCGGTCATTTGTCTAATTCACGCACACGAACTATTCGAGTCCTGATTCCGGATACTGCACCGAATTACGTTTCTCTCATGAGAGAATTTTAGGATATCTCCAAACCATGTGCACATGACACCCCTCTAAAGCATGACATCAAACACCATATTTCAACCCGTGGACCCCAGTTTTCAGTAGACCACGCAGACTGGCGCCTAACAAACTTGAAGATGCCAAACGAGAATTCGAGCATATGATGGAACTCGGAATAATCCGTCCATCGAATCCACCTTGGGCCACACCTATTCACATGGTCGAAAAGAAAAAACCGGACGCCTGGCGTCCATATGGCGATTATCGTGGTTTAAACCGTGTGACAATTCCGGATCGATAACCTATTTCGCCAATACAGGACTTTGCAATGTATCTTCACGGGAAATCCGTGTTCTCGAAGTGGATATTAAGGCGCATTCATCAATTTCCCGTAGAATGAATGAATATATTCCAAAAACTGCATAAACACTCTTATTTGGTCGTCGAATTTCTCAGGATTCCATTCGTCTACGCAATGCTGCAAGACTTCCAGGGCTGTTTGACAACAAGTTTTCCTCGGTATATGCTTTCGTCTAGTGTACATTGATGACTTGTCCTAGTCGCAAGACAAATCCACGTAACATCTTAATCACCTCCGTGAAGTATTTCAACGTCTATCTTACTACGACATTGTGGTTAATCCCGATAAATGCCAGTTTGGTGTGAGTTCTATCAAAATTCTTGGACACCGAATTGATAGTTCCGGTATAAAACCGTTACCTCAAAAACTATCAGCTATCCAATATTATTCATGTCCCAGCTCTATCCGTCAAGTCAGACGTTTCTTAGGTTTGGTCAACTATTATAGATGTTTTATCCCACAATGTGCTATGATTTCACAACCATTGACTGACTTGTTACATGGAAAAAAACGCGAATTTAAAATGAATGACGAAGCCATCAAATCATTCGAGCAACTCAAATCTGCACTAAACAAAGTCATTTCACTGACTTATCTATCAAAGAACCTCAATGTTCGGTTGTCTCTCGCTACAGACGCATCACAAGAAGCAGTCGGCGCAGTCCTCCAACAACAAGAAGACAATATCACCAAGCCACTCGCTTTCATTTCTCGTCGTCTTCAACCAGCTCAAACTCGATACAGTACGTTCGGCCGTGAGTTACTGGCTATCTATTATGCGATACGATATTCAAAGTAATTCAAAGTAATTCAAAGTTTTAATGGTCCAAAAAGTAAATACTTTACAGTAACCACAGATTAAAAATATAGGAAATTCATAAAAACAACACAAATGATTTATACACATGGAAAGTCAGCACGTGTATTCAGGTGCAAGGTTGGGTTTGGTCAACATATACTTGTCAAGTTCAGCCTTGAACATGTTCAGGCTTGTTGCGCAAATGATATGTGGGGGCAGGGAGTTCCATAGAAAACAGACTCTGACAGCAAAGAAAAACCTTCGACAATTTGATCTGGAGTGTGGAATAATTAACTTGTATCCATGCGATCTGCTACCACGTGCTTCTTGCCGATGAAACAGGTGTTCAAGTGGGTGATCCACTGTATGCAGAATGTTGAAAAGCAGGATCAAGTCACCCCTGAGACGACGGTACGAAAAGTCAAAGAGGTTTAGTGTTGCAATCCGCTCCTCGTATGGCCTGTTGTATAGCCCGGTCACCAGTTTTGTAGCGCGGTGGTATACCCGTTGCAGCAAGGTCATGTCCTTTTGTAACCATGGGGACCATGCTTGAACAGCATACTCCATTGTTGGTCTGATATAGGTGTTAATTATACGTGGGAGTATCTGCTTTGAGAAACGACCGAAGATCCTTCTGAGCAATGCTAAGATTTGGCAGGACTTTTTGTATACAACAGAACAGTGCCGTGAAGACTTCAGGTTACTGCTAATCCACACGCCCAGGTCTTTCTCTTCAGTAACCCATGAAAGTTGCTGAGATCCCAGAGAGTATGTGAATTCGAATGATTTACCGACGTTCAACATTTTACATTTTTGGATGTTGAATGGTAAGCAGTTCCGCAAGGACCAATTATGAAGTGCTTCGAGATCTTTTTGGAGAATTTGGCAATCTTCTATGGTGCGTATGCTAGTCCAGACTTTGATGTCATCCGCAAATAAAATGATTTTTCTGCGTACGATTTCAGGTATATCATTCGCGTACACGAGGAAGAGTATTGGCCCCAAGACTGAGCCTTGAGGTACGCCACTTGTAACTTCTACTGGGCTTGATAGTGCCCCATCAACTCTAACCCTTATAACTCTACCAGTCAAGTAGTCCTTTATCCAGGCCAATAATCTGCCGCATACCCCGAGCTGCTCCAATTTTTGTAGCAGTATGCTGTGGTTAACACGATCAAAAGCTTTAGACATGTCCAAGTAACACGCATGGATAGGGCATCCATCGTCCACGGCTCGAGTCCAATTATCAAGAGTTATGAGAAGATTGGTGAGACAGGAGTGTCTTGTCCTGAATCCGTGCTGTGCGATGGAAAGAAGCTTATTTTGTTCCAAGTGTTTGATAAGTTCGTCGGCCACAAGTCGTTCGAGAACTTTAGAGACCACTGGCAACAACGTGACTGGTCTGTAGTTAGACGCATCAGATCGGTTCCCTCCTTTGTATATCGGAGTGATTAGTCCACATTTCCAGTCATTAGCAACCGTGCTACAACTCAAGGACAGGTTGAAAAGGTCAGAGAGTGGTGAGAATAGAGCATGGGCGCATTGCTTTAGGATGAATGGTGTTATTTCATCAGCACCTGGGGATTTTTTTGTATTTAACCCGCGTAGCTTTACCAGGACACTCTCGGGTTTCACAACGATTTCGTGTATTGTATTCTGCGACCTGAATGCAGGTATATCGTAGGATACGCGCTCGTTAGGGTAGAACACTCTAGAGTAAAATTGAGCGAGTTCGTTAGCGGCTTCGAGAGCTGTGGATGTAGTTCCAGTCGTAGTAAGTAAAGCGGAAACACCTGGCTTTACCCTGGCCTTTCTGTTCACGATCTGGAAGAGGAGCTTCGGATTTCGTTCAATTTTATCCATCAGATTCATTTGATACTTTTCTTTATCCTCCTGGACAAGTTTAGTAACTTTGTTTCTCAACAAACGGTAAGATTCCCAAGATTCAGGTGTTGAATGCAGTATGTGGCTTCTCCACGCACAGTTTCTCACCTTTATCCATTTCCGTGTTCGACTCCGGATCACGAATTTGAATCCTTTTTTCAGTTGTTTTGAACATATTTTGAGTGGAGTTCTATTTTTCGGTTGATTTTCTGAAGTATCGATGACCAGCATTGTTGGACATCAGTGCTAATCGGTGCCCAGTCGGTGACTTCTTGAAGAGACATTGATAATGCAACCGTATCGATTTTTCTTATCAACTTCTGAGCATCACTTGCTCTTATCGCTTCAGATATATAGTCGAAAACAATGACTACATGATCACTCTTTCCAAGAGGTGCTTCATAACGGATATCCTCGATGACATTTTCTTCGCTAGTCAAAACAAGATCGAGAATGGTCGGTTTGTTTGTGCCTCTAAAGCGAGTGCTGCTTGAGATGGGGTTGAATAAAGGAATTTCGTTGAACATTTTGTAGAATAGATGATCAAAAGATTTCACCGGTGGAATCTCGCTTTTTAGTAAATTCGGGAGATTAAAGTCACCCATGATCAGGACGTTGTTTTGATATCTGGAAACAACCAGCTGAGTTTTCTCAATTAAACTAGCATTGTATGCTTCGTCTGCTGACGGTGGTCGGTAAATCACACCAACAACACAGTTTTCACCTGTTGCTAATTCAAGTGAACACCAAAGTGTATCTTCCAGTATCAAATCATTATCCGTGATTTCTCTGAACGTGAGGTGTTGATCATAGTAAATAGCAACACCTCCTCCTCCACGATCCATTCGAGTACGATGAAAAAGAAACATGTTTGGAATGGAAATTTCCTCCTCAACTAATTGCTGATTGAACCAAGTTTCCGTTACGGCTATCAGGAGTGGTGAATATTTTTGACGAAGCTCGATTAGTTCGGGTAACTTATTTATCAAGCATTGTGCGTTGGTGTATAAACATTTGATGGTAGATCTTGATAAAAGTGTTGGATGATGAGTATTTGAGCTTGTAAGTTGAGTACGTGTCAAAGATGGTGGGCCTCGTGTTAATGGGTATATTACATCACCGACTCCATATGTCAGACATTTGCTTGAAGGCCGTGATTTCAAAGAATGGACCGATCACAAGCCCTTAACTTTTGTTCATTTTGCACCATCGGATCGATATTTGCCTCGAGAAACACGTCACTTGGATTATATCTCACAAATTCAAGAGTGACATTCGATATCTTTCCGGCTCGTCAAACACAGCTGTGAATACATTCTCTCGGATTCAGTTAAATGCTATTGACCTGCTTGGAATTGACTTTGAGCAATTAGCACGTTCACAGCAAAATGACCCTGTAATAAACCGGTACGTTACTTCACAATCGGGTAAAATCCGCAGTATTCCGATACCTAATTCCAATTTTTATCTGGTTTGTGACATGTCTACTGGTAAAGCCCGTCCAATTGTCCCATCAGATTTGAGACTCAAAGTGATTCAAAGTTGTAATGGTCTAAAAAGCATTTAGCTTAACAATAACCATAGGATGGAGTTATGAGGTATATACAATAAAAAAGAAGAACAGGAAAACTCATGTAGTGTAAATCGTATCAAAGTTTGGGTTGTCTCTCAAGTATTTGTCCAAATTAGCTTTGAAAAATATCCAGGTTGGCTGAGTGTGTAACAGTGGAGGGGAGGGTGTTCCATGTGAAACTTACACGTACAGCATACGAATATCTTCGACAGTTCAGTCTTGAAGTGGGAATAAGCACTGTAAGTTCATGTTTCCGACTGGCACGGGGTGGCGAGCGTGTGAAAAGTTTGGACAAGGGATGGTTAGGGACGTGCATAATATTGTACATCAGTATCAGGTCACCTCTTAGTCGACGACAGCGAAAGTCGAAAAGATTGAGACTCCTCAAACGTTCTTCATATGGTTTAGCAGCTAGTCCGGGTACAAGCTTTGTGGTTCGGTGGTAAATACGCTGCAGAAGATTGATGTCTTTCTGAATCCAGGGTGACCAAGCCTGAACAGCGTACTCCATCGCTGGTCTCAGATAGGTGTTCGAAGCATTTGCATGGTTTATCACATCTGGAGTAAAAGCCACTCGAAAGCTGATTAGCTCTCGTTATATTCGGTCGGACACGCATAAAGGCATTAAACTGTGAACCAAGAGTTGCCTCCGAAGTCAACAGAGTAAAATACAACTCCAAACTATCAGTTCCCTTGGTGTATTTCCACCTGTTACGGAGCGCTTTTAGCACGTTCACTTGGCTCTCATTGGTCCATTAGCTGTCTCTGATGGTTGCTCCGATATATTGACCTGCGTCGACCGTTTTACCCGTTGGCCATTGGCTGAAGCCATACCGGATATCAGTGCAGAAACGGTTGCAGAAACTTTTGTTCAACATTGGATCGGAAACTTTTGTGTACCGAGCACTATTACCACTGACAGAGGTTCCCAATTTCAGTCAACGCTTTTTCGGGAACTGAATAAAAAGACTCCGTACAAAGCACATATAGCCTACAGCCTACTATCCTTCTTCAAATGGCTTAGTTGAAAGATTTCACCGGCAACTGAAAGCCGCAATCATGAGTCACGGGAATTCAGAACGCTGGTCCGAGTCATTGCCCTTGGTGCTTCTTGGTATTCGTACCACCGTAAAAGAAGACCTGGGTTTCTCAGCTGCTGAGATGGTGTACGGGAGTACACTTAACCTACCTAACGAATTTCTGATATCTCCCGATTCATCAATAGATCTTACAGCTCCACAATATGTCAATCGCCTTCGTAGCTTCATGAAATCATAACGAGTTATTCCAACTCGCCAACACGTTCAACCGTTCTACATCCCAGCCGACTTGTCTACCTGCGACTTTGTGTTTGTGCGTGCTGATCATGTACGTCGACCACTTCAACCACCGTATACTGGTCCGTAAAAGGTGCTCAGCAGGCATCTTAAGTATTTCGTTATTGACCGGAACGGATCAAGAGAAATCGTCAGTAGCGATCGTCTGAAAGTTGCTTAGTTAGAACCAACATTGGAAGCGGAAGCAAATACCCGAAACATTACTCCACAGACGTCAACTACAGACCAACACGTCCCTTCATCTGATTCACCAAAAACCAACCATACCCCTGATAAACCCCCATTCCGTTCGTGTTTCAAACCAGCCGACAGACAAACACGTTCATGTTGCAAGGTATAATTTCCTCAAAAGTTTGATGATTTTATAACCTGATGTTTTTTTCGAGCTTCTCTTTCTTGTTCGACGCTCTAGGAGGGGAATCTGTGGTGACGGTTCAAATAATAATCGATATATTCAATTAATAGTAATCAATGATAATGTATTGCAAAATTCTCGTTGTTAATATTACCTTAATTACAATACACTCTTTGTCTACGCATGGTTTCCGTTCTTCTGTTTTTGTCTGGGAGTCGAAATTGTATGTGGAAATAACTGGAATACACGCAACCTAAGAATCCATTCCTCACTATCCACTACAGAAGCTTCAAGTGCCAAGCGGTCGATGTCACGTATGAGGGTCATCTACCAGAAGTGCGATGTCATCCGCATATTCTAGAACAGTAACTTTCTCACCTGGCAGACCTCCAAGATCTGAGGCCACCCGACAAGCTTAAGCTTTTCTCATGACATCGTCGATCGCGAAATGATAAAGCGGCGAAAAAGGCCCGCCCTGCCGCACCCCGCTGTAGATATTGCACGAGGACGACAATTGTCCGTAAGCTTGAATCTTGCCCGAGGTTTGCAATATAATGCTTTCAAGATAAAAACATACATTTCGAACACTCCATGTCTCAACAGACAGTTACAAAGTCTTTCGCGATCCATTGAATACAATGCTCCAATAACTGACCGTGTGGGAAAATTTGATCTATGCACTATAGACCGGCTCGAAACCAGTTTGCTCATGTCGGATTTGCTGGTCCCGTTTGGTAATCAACCTGTTAATCAGGATGAAGGCCAGTAATTCAGGAGCTACTAAAATGGGATTGATATTACGACAATTATCACAGGAATCGCGTCGTCCCTTTTTGAAAATTGGACCATTTACACGTTCCCTCCATGGGATCGGAACGCGTTCATCAGCCCATATGTTGGCGAACAACACTTGAAGTTCGCAAACTAGAGTGAAACCGCCATCTTTGAACAACTACGGTACAAAAGTCTTAACACTTGCTACCCGATAGCTCTTAAGGCCCCGGTGTACATTGTATATCTCTGATTGAGTGGGAGCCTCCAGAGAAATTGACCATGGAGTACAGTGTTCGATATCCTCAAAATCAGTGGGTGCATGAGGCCAGTTAGACTATGCCTCAAAATGTTCTGTTCATCGCTCCATTCGCCTCTGTATGTTAAAAACTGGCGATGCCTGGTCACCCGATTCCAGTAGTTATGATGAGTTGTAACAATTTTCTGAAATAGCCAACAGCAGCCGCAGATTCCATTTTCTTAGCCTTAGAACTTCATCAAATTTTCCTGTCGATTCACTAGCTGGCAATCAGTTTACGTTCAATAAGCCTTTGTCACACATTATGTATGCTACCAACAGAAAGCAACTGACGTTGGTCCATTAGTTGGAGAGAATTCACAGAAACCCAGTGTTGAGCGACACTGGAAGTCAGTCCACAACTATCCAATGCGGCTGTTTCCAAGTAGGTTTTCATCCCACTCCATTGTTCATGGATACTATCTTCGGTAACTACAGAAAGACGCAAACTCAAATTGGCCTGAAACCGTTATAACCGGAAGTTCATTAGGCCAGACAACATTCTACTGCCTTGCAACGCTTCCACGTTTCCCACCAAAGCACATCGAGAGCTCAGCGTAGACTAACTCATGATATGACTCCAGACAGTTGCCCCAGTATTAACTGTAATTTTACACACTCCCTCGCAATAATTAGCTGATAGCTATATGTTTAATTGGCGTGAATGAGCCCGCTAATGGAGATCCGTGTAGTCAACGCTTGGAACACACTCCCCACAGAGATAATCTCGACATCTTTAATGAATGCGTTCATACACCGGACGGACGAACGGCGACAGCTGCAGTTTTCAGAGCACTACCCTTATAATAAATCTTCATTTCGAAACAAAAAGCGTTCCTTATCAAAATTTTCGCTTTGATAAAATTCACTACTTTCCATCGTCTTTCTAATCGATTGGATATGCAGCATTCATGAACTATCTTCACTTCCGGTGATGATACCTCACCTACTATTCATTCACAGCTAAACACGCGTGTACATCTCACGCACAAATACTGGTAGTGGTGGGTGTTTTACAAGCATACCTGAGAAAGAAACTGGACGTTTGTCTAGACTTGGTTGAATACTGAAACGTGTGAATAATACGAACCATGTACACAGTATAGCAGTGCCTGATGCTCAACGGCTTAGCCTCAAAGGAAATCTATCTGTTTGTCTATCATTGACAACCTTCAGCCTGTGCTTTTTGAAATTGAACTTAAACCAACGTCTGGATACTAAAATGGTTAAAATTATGTCTGAGAAACCCCACGAGGAACATCTAATTTTTTTAAGTCTCTTCTCACTTCGGCGTCGGCATCAACTGCGTGACCTAATAGAAACCTTCAAAATCCCTAAAGTCTTAGGCGACAAGGGTTTTTAAAACCTGTTCTCTCGAGTGATCAAACATTCAGTTAGAGGGCGTACACTGAAGCTCGCAAAAAATCACAATTGTCTGAATCTTTGGCAACGATTCTTTGGTGAAGGAGTAGTGAGCTTATGGAATAAGCTGTCTGAGGAACTGATTGCGTGCATATCAGTAGTTGCGTTAGAAAAGTACTTTGGATGCCTTGTGGCATGAGCATTTCCCTGACTTCTTTCCATGAATATGAGTGTCGTCTGTCAATAGAATTAGCATGAAAAAAATTTCTTCATAAATTGATACGGATTTTACCACGATTTAAAAAAGAACAAAAAATCAATTAGCTAATGCCTAGTTTGAATGTCATGTTTCAAATGTACGCACAAATTTTCCTTAGCTAACTTCTCATCAGCTTGACGAAGAGTAAACCTTTCCGTTTTTTCCAGTCGCAGCTAAGTATATCTGGGGCAAAGGAATGCCTGGAAATCACTTGACGTATCATCGCATACGACGAGGATACCATAAAAAACGAAGAAACAACAAAGACAGTAGTGGGCGATCCTTTGAAGATTTTTACCGTCAACAATTCTGGACGCGCGATTTGCTCATTACCCATTTATAGTCCTGTGCCAACTGAACTGAACTGAACATCCACGTTTAGCTTGAATTCGAATTTCGTAGTTTTGTCAACGCTCTATTCATAACCATTCATAAATTTTGCTATGCTTCGAAATTCTAACTCGCCTTCAATCCTATTCACATTAACAGTAAAATAGATTAAATATATAATCAACTTTCCCGTTCATTAGAATCTTTCCCGGGTGCTCTGGGCGATTCGGCGTTCATTTGCGTCCATTACGCCGCAAATGTTCCAGACACTTTTCTCTGCATACATTCGTCCTCTGTTGGAATATGGACTACTTGTTGCATTTCCTCAGTCTAAAGGCGAATGCGACTCTTTGGAGAGCCTACAAAGGAAGGGCACTAAGATGGTTTGTAAAATGCGCCAACTCGCGTACGTGGCTAGGCGGAGCTTGCTGAAACTCTACCACCTAGAACTTCGAAGGAAAAGATATGACCTGCTCCGACACGCCGTATTCTTCTCGGTCAATATGGAGACGAGTTCGTCCAGTACTTCCGATTAGTGGGCGAGTTGAGGACATGACTTCAAGTTACAGATGCCTAGAAGGCTGGAGCTGAGTAATGCGAGCACTCTATCCACGCGGGTGGTGAACACTTGGAACTCTCTACCGAAAGGGCTCCTTTCTTCACCTGTACAGCTATTCAAAAGCGCGTTGGATGAGCGTTTGTTGAGACGGATGAACTTGATCCCAGGAGTGATATAGTGGTGTTTCTCCACTCTCAGGGTTTGGCTTGTCAGCAGAAGTCACCCATGTCTATTACTTTGAAGAAGCTTAAACGTGATCATATCCATTCTGCTTTCGATTCAGAAGAAAAAGAAGAAGTTACCGGCTTCTTTCTCTGAGTCGCTTTCAGTAGGGATAAAATCAGTTTAAGCTTCATCACAGCAATAAACATGGGTGACTTCTGCTGAGAAGGCAGGACGTGAGAGTAGAAGAACACCACTACATCAATCTGACGATCAGGTCCATCCACCTTAAGAAAAATACAAATGCAATTAGCTTTTGAATATTTGTTGTATTTATAGAGACAGGAACCCTTACGGTAGAGAGTTCCAAGTGTTCATTACCCGTGTGTATAGCGTGCTCACATTACTCAGCTTCAGCCTTCTGGGTTTCTGCAACTTTAAGTCATGTCTTCGAGTCCTCGACTCACCTACTAATCGAAAGTACTGGAGGAACCTGTCTTCATATTGACCGAGAAGAATACGGCGTGTCAGGAGCGGGTCAAACCTTTCCCTTCGAAGTTCAAAGGAATAAAGTTTCAGTAAGGTCTTTCTATCCTCGTAAGAGAGGTTACGCATTCCATGTACTATCTTAGTCGCCCTACTCTATACACACTCCAAGGAGTCGCATTCGCCTTTAGACTGAGGAAATGCAACAGGTAGCTCATATTCTAACATAGGACGAACATACGCAGAGAAACGAGTCTCCAACATTTACAGGGTAATGGTCGCAAATAAAAGCCGAATCGCCAAGAGCATCAGGGTAGCGCTGCTTATTCTCTGAAAAGTGTCAGCCTTCGACTTCAAGGAATCTATAACAAGAATCCCTACGACATTCTCGAACGTCACCGCTCTAATAGGCTTACTTCTTAGAAAGTATTCACCAGCAGTGTCATTTAAATATATGCGCGTGATGACTGCCTTGTCCACATTTTTAGGCAGTGACCAGCGATGTGTCCTGCTGTTTAAGTCATCAACTACGTTTTGCAGTTGCTTGTGGCCATTGCAGGAACTGACAGAGGCCCACAGTTTCATATTTTTCGCGAATAAAAGACAATCAATAGCTACCGCGTCCAAAATGTCATTTACGAATAATTTGAATAACAATGGGTAAAGAACAGATCCTTGAGGCACTCCTGAGCTTGGTATCATCTCTGAAGACAAAAATACATTTACTCCGACAATATTTGACCGTCCTGGAATAAGTGCCTCCATCAACTTAATAAAATATCCTTGAATACCTAGACCTTACAGCCCGACGAGCAAGCGGCAGTTGGGCATGCGGTGGAACGCATTACAAAGTCGATGAAAATAACATCGACCGCTTGACTGAAATCAGTCAAAGCTCACCAAATATTTCACGCCAGGAGCAGATTGTTTACATATGAGCGAGTTTTGGTTAATCCTTGTTGTTGTGGACACCAACACTCACACTCCAAGAGAAAGCGCTCTGTTTTCCTCTTGATCAACTTCTCTAAACATCAGACAAAGTCAGTGTGACCGACCTCTAGTTAGCAGGATAAATAACAACCTTAAACATAGGTTTGAAGAAGAGAAGAAGAAGAAAAATGGTTTTATTCGAGTACACGAATTTTCAGCGATAATAATACCATGTACCCATTCTTATTGCGAGACCCAAATTTTACAGATTTTTTTAAACAACCTGACCAGCGGATCACACGACACGTCTGATAGTGCTCTCAAAAAACCAACGAATGAATACCGTCTGCTCCTGACGCGGATCGTGTGTCTAACTGTTCCAACAGGTGTCCAACCGTCTCTACACCTACATCAAGATCAAAAAGGACATCACGGTTCATAAAGACTGAAGGGGGATAATTGTCTTCCAGACAGTACACGAAGGCATATTGTTTAACCATGGCTTTTGCTTTCAAACCATCTTCAGTAATGTCTAGTCTATTATTATCTGTCGAATTTTGGATATATGCAGCCATATGTCATTGTGCGGCGACGAATGTGTGCGAATAGTCGTTTTGGTGCACAAGTAGACCCGTCAACTAATCGCTGCTCCTACAACATAGACTTCCTGCGTTTCAATTCGATTCAGAGGTTTCTAACTTGCCGATAATTGTCGTGGTCAGTGGCGTTTTACCGGCTTACGAATATCGACCACAGCTTTCGACGTTGCCGCAAAAGTTTCCGGAGCTCCTTGTCACATCAAGGGGGACATTTCGCCTTAAAACGACGTGTGGACAACGTAACAGCCACCTCAATAACTGTCCAGATATTATTCCACATCACCAGCCAACAATCTTCAACATCAGCTGATTGATCGAAGGACCAGTCGAGAGATGAAGCAACATCCCGTAACTTATCCGCGTCTGCATTCCATAAATTTCTTCTGGGAATGGGATTTGGTGCCCAGCCAGTGTTTGTTTTTCGAATAAAAAATTTGCTGGCATGATCAACGCAAACTAATGGAGCTTCAGTCCGAAGATGAGTAATATCAAACTGCGTTGGAGTGAATAGCAAGTCGAAAATGTACTTGCACCCAGTAGGGCCTACTGTTTTCGGTTGTGAAAGATGCTGTACGAGCCCCACATCAACCAAAGCATCAAATAAGTCCTGCTCGAATGACCCAGAACCTTATTATAGAGAAGTTCAGCCAAAGCACGGAGCATTGGAATCGTCATTAATCAAACAGTTTGAAGATCTACTATACCGACAGATCTGTGATATCAGTGTATTAACTCGATTATTGTGAGAACAATAAACGACACCTTTTGTGGCAAATGAAGCTGCAGTACTTATACGGTACCATAAGCTCTCACACATACCGGCAGTCTGCTGGAAACGAGCCAACACTGCGATGGAAATTTGTTGTTGGAAGTATAAAGCAACCCCACCACCGATTCTAGTGGCTGTTCCGTCTGAGGAAATGAGTCTATATCCAGATAGCGCCAGCTCGGGATCATCCTGCTCAGATGAGAGCCAGGTTTGCGGCACCGCAATGATCGCTGAAGGGTCATGTCTAATCCACTCAAAGAGTTTTTGATTTTCTATCGTCAGAGGCACCCAACGAACTTCGCCTCATCCTTACAACCAGTAAATCCAACACGCGCAAGTTAGTTTTACCCGCGACTATGCGCTCGTAATCTCCTGAGCAGCTTTTCGCATTTTCACTATCTTCCGGAGAGAGATCACGCAGAGTCGATGTTTACTAACTTCCAACCGGTAACCCCGGTTAAGCAGTAAGTTCACATACTCAGCGGAGTCTAACACAATCTTTAAGGATCTGGGGCGATCTTCTGGCGTCAGCCTGTGGCCCAGACCAAAAGCGGTGCCTACCCTTACACTTTTACCACTTCGTCAAAGGAAGGTGCGAGAGCATAGTTTAAGTAATCGCGTCAACCTACTAATATTGATTTCTCGAATTTACAAATTTAATAACGTGCAATAAGAAATCGAGTGTACTGGTTGGAAGCACAAGCTTATTCTAATAATCATGCATACATAAGTCTTGCCATGGGATTTAAGCGAAATACTCTTGGCTGCCGTGGTTTTCTAGTGGCTCCCAGAAGGCTGTTACTGATGTTCTATGGACGACCTTACGTTCAAAGCATAGCATGATTTCGTTCAGCTTATCAAACTGTACACCTGCCATGACGTCCATTAGTGATGCTTTCGGTTTTGTGGTTCTTTAAATAGCTCAGACGGAAGTGCAGCTTATTCATCAAGGTTTCCAAATTTAGCCACTTCGAATATTTTTGTCCGATTCTAATGCTTCCAGAGCGTTTTTCAATCTACGCGTACCACTCAAATTAGCAGCGTTCAAATCACGAACTTCAGCTAACATCGGACAGCAGGCAGCATTGGCTCGCACGCTTATTAGCCTCGATGTCGTTGTGTGTTGTTTGTCGGAAATATGCATGCATAACTAGCTCAGTTACACGATTGTCTAACCCTTCAAACTTTCGCAAGTCACACTACCTACGCGTGACCACTGATGACGATGCCATGGTACCTGGTCAAGCTGGTGTCGGAATCGTCTCGAGTGAGTGGGCTGAGGTCACACTGTTAGACTGGATCCCAGTCGACAGTCGCTATTCTGCATTAAACACGGATTTCGCAATCAATCGCGCAACCTATTTGTGGTATCTGCCTACGCACCGTCTAGTTGTACCATTTAACTAGACAAGAATGCTTTTTTATTGAAGATTACATACATCGAAGAATGACATAGTTGTCCTAGCTGGAGACATGAACGCACAGGTTGGCCGTCTATCATTGAACGAGCATTTTGTGGCTGGAAGGTTTGGTCGTGATTGTCATCGTGACCATAACTGCGAAAGATTGCTTAGCTTGTGCTTTGAGCACAGACTTTTGCTTGCCAACAATAACTTTCTCCATTTGATACTGTACGTTCCAACTGGAAAAGCTGGAAACACAAAATACGGAAAGGTGTAATCCTTAGCGATCATTTAAACACTGATATAAATGCAGCCCATTCTGCATTAAATACTGTCAGGATTGATGAAGCCCTATCAACTGAACCAAGAAATGAATCTTTAGCTGGGACAAAAAATCAGCAATCAAACGCAAAGCCACCCCAAATGACTCCCGAGAGTGGACTGAAGCCAGATGAATAAATCTTTTTTGGTCAAAAAAAGGACTTCATTTGCGCCTCTCAACCCGAAACGACCGATGTGCTAATTAACTTGTCAAAAAACAGAACAGTGCCGACTCTTCCAGAGTCGGCGTGACAATGACGGTTGTCTCAAATTATGCCATCACACGACACCATCCATCTTGGCTTACCAAAACTGTTCTTGGATGCCTTTATACCAATGACCAATGCTCGATTAACAAATTTGCCGAACTCGTCGCTCGGTTTGAGACTAAACGACATCAGCTAATTGCCATTACCGAAACTTGGCTGAGCCCGGAAATCCACGATTGTGAGTTAGAGATTGCTGGCATGTCACTGCTCCACCGAGACAGTGCGTCACGTGGAGGAGGTGTGGCACCCTATTATGATCAAAGACTCAAGTGCAAAGAACTGACTGATTCCGACTCGGTGCTTCAGGACACGCTATGGTGTTTGTTGACAACGACTACAGGCGATGATTGCACAATCGGCGTAATTCATCGTCCACCAGCATCCCCGGAAGTGTATAATACGAATCTACTCGACAAGCTACGTTTGATTGCCTCGAGATATCATACCAGAATATTGATCATGGGAGACTTTAATCTGCCTAACTTAAATAAATAAATAAATATTTATTCTTGGAATTCCAAGGCATCCTAAGCATGATCGATAATTATCAAAGTTGTTTGTATACATTAAGCATAAAAATGGACAATAATTATTAACATTTTCAAAGTCATACGTGCTGGGAATTTTTTTGCTGAAGACGAACAAAATTTCTCAGACCTCCACTGCTGCCATCTTCTAGCAGCTCTTTGACGAAATTCCCTTGTATAATCACGTTGAAAGCAATACAAGATACAGAGAGAGAGATATGCCTTCAATGCTCGATCTTATCTTGACAACTGAAGAGGACTCCGTCGAAAATATTACATACGATTGTCTGCTAGGTTCGAGCGACCACTTGGTCTTGAATTCTGACTACCTATGTCGAGCAGAGCGAACAAACGATAGAACAAAATTCATCAGAAAGATATGCCTATCTAAATTATCAAACGCCCTAAATTTGATTAACGATTGGCAAATTGAATGCATAAGAGTAAAAGAGCAGTGGTGTAGCATTTTGACTAAGCTAAACCAGAAAATCAACTGAAACTCAGCATTCGTACCAAAACAGTGTGAAAAGGCATTCGAATTTAAAATCCGCAGTCGCACTCGGAAATGGATTAAACTGCGAAATATGGCTTGGAGAAACTATCGCCGGTTAACCACCGATGACACATGGGAGACCTTAAGAAAACTAAGAAACCAGGTCATTAAACTTGTTGCTGAAGACAAGATACAGTATCAAGCTGTCATAATGTCTAAAATGAAACGGAATCCCAAGCTTCTTTACCAAATTGTGAACAAGCAGTGTTCAGTGAAACCAGGCGTGCGGCTGCGGAACGGCCCATGAAAAGACCACCAATGCCGCTGAAACCGCGGATGTTTTGGTAAATTATTATGCTACAGTATTTTATCCAAAGGAAAGCGTGGATATACAAATGGATCCAAAAATAACGCATTCTGTACTATTGGACACAATAACCATCACCAAAGAAGAGTTGCTGGGAACTCTACGATCGTTGAATCTCAGAAAATCCCCTGGTTGTGATAAAAATTATCCCGAAATATACTCAAGGAATTGTGCAAAATGTTAGCGGACCTTAACTCAGTTATTTGCGAATCGTTGTCGCAAAGTGTCATACCGACTGAATGGAAATCTGTATAATCTCCCCGATTTTCAAAGGGGCGGGGTGCGTTCGGAGCCCGCAAATTACAGATCTGTTACTTTGTTGTCCGCCGTATCCAAGGTACTCGAAAGGATCGTGGCAAGCAAACTGAGCAAATACCTTGAGGAAAATAAACTATTTTCGGGAGCCCAACACGGTTTTAGAAGGGGATACTCCTGCCTTACTAACCTTCTCCTTACACTTGACGACTGGACTCGAGCAGTGGATGCTGGGGATACTATCCATGTATGTTACCTCGATATGTCGAAAGCATTTGACCGTGTAAAACACAGTATTCTCTTGCAGAAGCTGGAACGTTGTGGTACTACTGGCAGTCTGTTAGCATGGTTAGAAAATTACCTGACTGATCGGCTTGTTCAAGTCTCTGTGGACGGTGCTCTATCGAAGTCGCTAGCCGTGACAAGTGGATTGCCTCAGGGATCCGTCCTCGGACCAATCCTCTTCGCGCTATATGCTAATGACATACCAGCTCTCATCAAATGCAAGATCGTACTGTTCGCGGACGATATAAAAGTGTGGTCGAAGATAAGAAAAAGTCGGAACACTGCGAACTGCTCCAGAAGGATCTGGACAACCTCCAGGCCTGGTCCCTACAAAATCGCATACTTTTCAACTTCCAAAAGTGTCACATGTTAAACATTGGCAAATATGTGGAGTACCAATATCTTTTTGGAACACAGCCTCTCGAGGACCATGGAACAAAGGGACTTGGATGTGTTAATAAGCAACACCCTAGGGATGTCAAGCCACTGCAACTACGTCTATCGCAAAACATCACAGAAATTGTCACTCCGAAAGAGAATATCCGGTAGGTTCTCAAAACAGACAATTCCCTGTATTATAAATACGTACATCAGGCTCACGATGGTATATGCGGTTCAAGCATGGTCGCCATGGCTTAAAAAAGATGTTGCGACTTTGCAACGAATATATCATCGAGCTACCAAACATGTCACTGGACTCAGCCGGAAACCCTACAATGAGCGAATCAAAACGCTAAATTCATTTGATTATCCACGTCGTAGTCTTTGAGAAGATTTGATTCTGGTTTACAATATTTTGAATACCAAAAATCACTCTCTACATTGCTTATTGAATCTACGGAGCTCGCATAATACAGAGCTCACAGATTTACTCTAACAGTCCCTCACTCGAGACTCAACTGTAGACGACATTTTTTGCCGTGCGAGTTTCTTTTACTTGGAACAATCTGCCAGATAATGTTGTAAAATCACCAAACCAGCAAACTTTCAAGAGAAGCCCTGATGCCTATTTGACCCTAAACCCGTGCATCGAAGAAAACTATACATCTTAACACCATACACCTACATTTGTTATTCCACCGATCGAAAACAATTTCTGCCCTTTGGATATTTACTCGATTCTTGAACTGCTCAGTAAGCAATCTAATCCCATCTTTGCTTGTTATATTATTCGTTGTTGTCATATTCTGTGGTTTTTTGTAAAGCTAAATGCTTTTTAGACCATTAAAATTGAATTGAATTGAATTGAATTCGAAGCATCATTGCTCCACTGGGAAATGTCGATTGACAGCCTTGTTCACGCAAATTGACCACATTGATATCCGCTACTCGTAGCGAGGTTGTGTGCGAAATCGCAGTTTATACTGGGGCATCTGTCTAGAGTCAGGTCATGCGTTTGCCTGTTGGTAGAGTTCTAAGATTACAGAAATGGAATCTGCGGCAGCTGTAGACAATTTCAGAAAATTGTTCTAACTCATCAGAACTACTGTAAGCGTGCGACCAGCGATTTGTGAGCTGATACGTGAAGCAAATGTTTTGCCAGTTTTTAACATGCCCTTGCGCATGGAGCGATGGACAAAACATTTTAAAGCATGGTTTAACTTGCCTTCTGCATTCACTGATTTCTCTCGAGGCTCCGACTCATTCGGAAAAATATCAGTGTACTCCGGAGCCTCAAGCGCCAACGGGCATCGCATGCTGATGCTTTGCTTCGTCATTGTTCAAATTTGGCGGTTTCGCCTTAGATTGCGAACTTCAAGCGTTGTTCGACAACTTATAGGCTTATAAACGCGTTCCGATCCCTCGGAGAGAATTAGTAATTGCCTCGATTTTCAAAAACGGACGGAGCGATTAGTGTGAAAATCATCGGGGAATCAGTCTCATTTTAGTAGCGCCTAAAATACTGGCCTCCATCCTGCTTCACCGGTTAAGCGTCTAACGAGAAGAGCAAATCCGCAAGAAGAAAACTTGGTTTCGTGCTGGTCGACGGTTTATCAATCAAATCTTCATACTCCGTCTGTTACTCTAGCAACGCCAGCCACGTTTATGCAAAATATCGTAATATTTCGTGACATCCGATTGGCATTCGAGTCAATCGATCGCGAAAGACTTTGGAACTGTCTGCTGAGACATGGAGTGTTCGTAAAGTAATTTTATATCTTGATAACATTATATTGCAAACATCGGGCAGTGTTCGAGCGTACGGACAATTGTCGACCTCATACAATATCACCAGTGGGGTGTGTCAGAGTTCTCATATGTTACCGTTCGTTTTTTAACTCCGCGATCGACGATATCCCAGGAAAAGCTGTAGCTGGTCGGGTGGGCTCAGGTGTTGAATTTCTGCCGGGAGAGAAAGCTACCGATATAGAATATGCGGTTCACATCGCACTTCTGGGAGATGACCCTCGTGTAATGCAACAAGCCATGGACCGCCTGGAACTTGAAGCTTTGATGTATATCATATGCTTAGCGCCAAACAAGTGTAAAAATCTTACCCAGGATTGGAGCGGCTCTTTTCCAGAACTAACTGTGTGCGATGTCAATCTTGAATTGTTCGAAAGCTTTGTATACCTTGTTAGTTGTACCTATGCTGGCAGTTGTTTCAAAGACGACATCTCACAGTGTGTTCGCAAAGCAGGTGCAGCGTTTGCTAACATTCGTCAAAAGTGGCGTCGACGCGATGTGTCACTCCATATTAAAGGCCGAGTTAACAATGCAGTGGTGATTGCTTTACCGCGTTTTCGCTGCGAATCCTGGTCTATTCAAGCGGTCCGGCGGCTTTCTGTTATTGACACCCGTTGCCTGCGCATTATTGCTACCATTCGGTGGCAGCATCGTGTTATAAATATATATGTCTGCAAGTGAAGGCTTGGACCAGGTGGCCTCCGACTGAGAGAAATGCTGATGCTTGCTCGTTTGCGATGGTTGAAATAAGTTTTAAGAATGCTTACTCACCGTTTACAGTACAGCGCCTCATTCGCAGAGCCTGGAAGAAGCTGGTAGCAACGATCGAGTGGACAGTTCATGATGTGGCGAGTTAGGATGAAAAAACTCACCGTGAAGCTAGGATCAGTTTGTCATATTCGTTTGCCTGGGTGGGGCACGAAAGCTACACCTAATATTTGACTGCGTACCTTACGTGATACTGCTGCAAGCCGAATACAATGGCGCCAGAGTATTTCATTATTAGTGTGGTTGCAAGGTTGTCACAGCCGGGGTTGGCAGTGGGGATTAGCTCCCACTGTCTATAAAATGCTCCCATATGGCGTGCGTCTCAAACAGCCACTGACAACCAAAGCCCAGCTTCTGGCCTGCACGTAGCGAAACTGCTTTTACTGACAGGAGAAGGGGCGAAGGCGGATGACTTGCGCCACAAAACCAGTTTGCTCTGGGCAGATGGAGCTCGTCAGCCTGGGATGGCAGTCCGTCTAAGGAAAGAAAAACGCTGATTTCAAACCTCGCTGCCGTACGGCATACCCGATTGCGGGAAAGGCTTCGGGAGTGACCCCTGAGGAAAAATCCCTGCTTCCTTTCAGGTTGCACCTGGTCGTGCAGAGGCTTGAGAGGCGTACTAGAACAATCGCCTCAAGAGAGGCGCAAGAACCCTCAAAATGGTCACCAGGTCTCGCGAAAGGGAAAAACCCCAGCCTTGCGGGAAGACTTTTAAGTCAAAGGATCCGGGTGGGGTCCCCTAAGCTAACCCCTACTTCGGCCCTGGAAACCGTGTAGTATGTCGTCTTCAACAAGAACCTACTCCAACTTCATCATGTACCCTCATGTATACTTGTTGGCAGATCCTCTGTAAAGAATTGTGTAATAATAATAATAATAATAATAATAATAATAGTAATAATAATAATAATAATAATAATAATAATAATAATAATAATAATGATAATAATAATAATAATAATAATAATAATAATGAGTGTCATGATTTTTCATCTCGTGTTATTTTATATAAAAAAAGAAAAAAACAAAAAAACGCATGCAGTGAAACTACAAACATAAGCTTCATTTTGCGCGTTTGCGTATTCCGCTTGCCTGTTTTCCCGTATTTCACGAGCTTGCTTATCAGATTTTCGTGCTTTATATTGCGTTGCACTTTTTCTGGCTCCAGACTTGTGCCTCGTGAAGAACTCAGGAACACAACCTTTGCACGTGTAAGTAGAACTGCCTCGCTAGGACATACTAAGCATGATTCCTTATCCCCGGGCGTCAATTCAGCAAATATTTCTCTCAAATATATGATCATAACTATATCATAAGCAAGACGAGCAACAATTTTAGTCATATTTCATCTAGGTCCCCAAAGTTCTGATGAACGGAGTAAAAAGTAAAAATTCGCGTAAATCAGCTTTAGTTTTTTTTATTTTTTAGTGTCTCTAAAAACTATAAAAAAAATGCACATTCCGAGACTATGATGCTCGTGTGGCGAGGTTAGCAAACGCTGGTATTCTTCTTTGCGAATAGATGTGGATCTCCGTCCTCGAACACAAACCGCAGCAGAGTAAAAATTGCCAAGGCAGGAAACCGGTCGACCAAATTCAAGATTGAAACATGGGTTTGAAAGAAAGTTGCTTCAATATGTTACGGTGTTTGACGATTGTTATTAGGCACTAAGCACATGATATACATTGAAGCTTTCAGTGCCAAGGCGGTCATTGGGAGCTCGTGGCATGAACATGAGGGTCATCTACCAGAAGTGCGATGTCATCCGCATATTCTAGAACAGTAACTTTCTCACCTGGCAGACCTCCAAGATCTGAGGCCACCCGACAAGCTTAAGCTTTTCTCATGACATCGTCGATCGCGAAATGATAAAGCGGCGAAAAAGGCCCGCCCTGCCGCACCCCGCTGTAGATATTGCACGAGGACGACAATTGTCCGTAAGCTCGAACCCCGCCCGAGGTTTACAATATAATGCTTTCAAGATAAAAACATACATTTCGAACACTCCATGTCTCAACAGACAGTTACAAAGTCTTTCGCGATCCATTGAATACAATGCTCCAATAACTGACCGTGTGGGAAAATTTGATCTATGCACTATAGACCGGCTCGAAACCAGTTTGCTCATGTCGGATTTGCTGGTCCCGTTTGGTAATCAACCTGTTAATCAGGATGAAGGCCAGTAATTCAGGAGCTACTAAAATGGGATTGATATTACGACAATTATCACAGGAATCGCGTCGTCCCTTTTTGAAAATTGGACCATTTACACGTTCCCTCCATGGGATCGGAACGCGTTCATCAGCCCATATGTTGGCGAACAACAATTGAAGTTCGCAAACTAGAGCGAAACCGCCATCTTTGAACAACTACGGTATGTATCAAAGCACAAGCCTGATCCAAGCAAAGTGCCGCACAGCCAGAGACTGCACGTGCGCTAAGATACTACAACTACGGTACAAACGTCTCAGCACCTGCTACCCGATAGCTCTTAAGGCTCCGGTGTACATTGTAAATCTCTGATTGAGTGAGAGCCTCGAGAGAAATCGACCATGGAGTACAGTGTTCGGTATCCTTAAAATCAGTGGGTGCATGAGGCCAGTTAGACTATGCCTCAAAATGTTCTGTTGATCGCTCCATTCGCCTCTGTATGTTAAAAACTGGCGAACCATCTGCTTCACGTATCAACTCACTGATGCCTGGTCACCTGATTCCAGTAGTTATGATGAGTTGTAACAATTCTCTGAAATAGCCTGCAGCAGCCGCAGATTCCATTTTCTTAGCCTTAGAACTCCATCAAATTTTCCTATCGATTCACTAGCATGCAATCAGTTTACGTTCAATAAGCCTTTGTCACACATTATGTATGCTATCAACAGAAAGCAACTGACGTTGGTCCATTAGTTGGAGAGAATTCACAGAAACCCAGTGTTGAGCGACACTGGAAGTCAGTCCACAACTATCCAATGCGGCTGTTTCCAAGTAGGTTTTCATCCCACTCCATTGGTCATGGATACTATCATCGGTAACTACAGAAAAATGCAAACTCAAATTGGCCTGAAACCGGGATAACCGGAAGTTCATTAAGCCAGACAACATTCAACTGCCTTGCAACGTTTCTACCTTTCCCACCAAAGCACATCGAGAGCTCAGGGTCTTAGGCAACACTTCTTTGGCGAAGGAGTGGTAAGCTTCTGGAATAAGCTGTCTGAGGAACTAATCGCGTGCATATCAGTAGGTGCGTTAAAAAAGTACTTTGGATGCATTGTGGCATGAGCATTTCCCTGACTTCTTTCCATGAATATGCATGTCGTCTGTCAATAGAATGAACTCTAGAACACACGCCCTTTTGCACGGCTAAGGTATACCTGCCTCGACATACTAAGCATGCTTCCTATACCAGGGCGTAAATTCAGAAAATATTTCTCTCAAATGTATTATCAATAAATATGCTCATAAGCAAGACGAGCAACAATTTTAGTCATCTTTCATCTAGGTCAAAGTTCTGATGAACTGAGTACTTTTGACGAAAAATAGGGACGCTGCGTGCCCGTTCCTTCGCCTCGAAGTAAGACATCAAAATGCTCTAATATCAAAACGTTCGCAACATTCAGAGACTCCGATGCTCGCGAAAAGTTACCGTAAGATTAATCACGAATATCGTATTCAATTCACATTGTCGACTCGAATGGCCAACCAGTAAAATGAATTTCTATATCTATTTTCTTTCTTGTAACTGTCTAGGCCTGAGCAACCTGACAGTATCTTAGCCCACGTGCAGTCTCTGACTGTGCGGACGTTGCCTGGATCAGGCTTGTGCCTTCATACATACATACATCGTTGACCTCAGTGACAAGATGGCTAGCTGGATGAAGCATTTCAGTTAATTACTGATCACTGCCCCAGTACACGAGTGCGGTTAATCCGTCAACTGCGACGCCTTATCTGATTACGATGTCTCGAATGTTTTGCGAATAATGAAGAACGGTAGATCGCTAAGAATGTACGGAATTTCCGCTGAACTCAACAAAGCCTGTGCTGATGCATTATTACTGCATTACTACTGCTAAATTGGTTCTTCCCCAAACGAACGCTGCGCACTAGAATCAACCAAGTTGGGTTCTGCCTCGTGATGGGATGCGTACTCAACTTACTAACGATTCTAGAGAACCGCGGATGGTATCAACACGCTGGAGTCTCACTGCAATTTCTATTTTATTTTTCATTTCTGTCTAGGCCCGGGCAACCTGACGGTATCCTAGCCTAAGTGCAATCTATAACTTCGCGGCACGTTGCCTGGATCAGGCTTGTGCTGTAATACATACATACATACAACATCAAACTATAGCATGCTTTATTGATTTCCGCGCCGCCTTCGTGGTTTTTTTATGAGACATAATGCTATCAGATGTTGTCCCCTTGAAGCTCGTTAGCCCAATTATGGTCTGCATTATACGGTGAAAAATCTCGAGAATTTAAATTGCGCATCGGAGTCAGGCAAAGTTGATCATTATTGCTGGTTCTGGTCAACTGTCTTCGACTGGATAATGGACGGACTATCAAAGGGTCCACGTTTCAATGGATCTCCGATCTGGACTACGTTGATGATGTAGTTGATTTTGACGAAAATGTCGAAATGCTGCATTAGTGGCGCTGTTTCAAAGATGGCCTCGAGATAAACGCAGCAAAATCAAGGCATTTTTATACGTTAATTTAAGCGTCCAACTAATGAACGTCCAGGCTAATCCAATCGAGTATGTTCCAGTCTTCGAATTTCTCGATTTAAGTATGCTACCCAATGGTCAGGTGAAAGATGAACTGACGTTAAGGGATGATTGTGCGCGCAATGCGTTTGTGCAGTTAATAGGCACCCTTTTGTCGCAGACCCGAGGTCAGCCTAAAAACGAAAATACGTGTTTATCAAACAGCGATCCACTGAGGTATCAGAATATAGAAGTTTTCGACCATTGATGCTTTAAGATGATCTTTGGCATCCGATATACTGAATAAGTATCTAACGCCTCTATTCGGCCCGTTGCAACGGAATGCCTTCGATTTTCGTTCATATCCAACGGCAAACGTTGCTAGGGTTTGGTCATGTCCACCGAAAGAGAAACTCAGCGATCACGATATTTGTCATCAATTCAAACCTGCTCGCACTTGGCATCGGCAGTCAAATGTAGGATAATCGGAATGAAGTTGGAAAGTGGGATCGCGACTAGATTGCAATCTGAAACGATATCACCACAGCGCGTTGGCTTGCTTAATTCAAGACATTGATAAAGCCGGCTAATCCACCCGGGGAGCCAACCGCACAAAGTAAATTAAGTATTCGTGCTTTCTAATCTATTGGGGCACACTAAAATTGACATTTATTTCGTTATGGATCGTAATACATTTGCCTTCTGTGATTTGACTGCTGCAAGTGTTTAATCGCCCTAACTCTGCAACTTGTCGCCAGCTCGCAACCCAGTTACAACCTAATCAAGAGGGCATCACCTGGATGATAAACAGTAATTAAGAACAAAGGCTGCCTGCTTGTTGCAACAAGTCATAATCAAGCCTTTAACATCCCCATGGTGTGAAAGCACAAGCCTGATCCAGGCAAAGTGCCGCGCAGTCAGAGACTGCACGTGGGCTGAGATACTGTCAGGTTGCTCAGGCCTAGACATATATGACAAAAGAATGCAAACCGCAAACTTCGAAAGGCCGTAGACCATCGTCAGACTATCGATCACCCTGCAATTTATCAATCAATTTCACTGCGAATTCTATCGATGAATGCAGAAGCCTGATCCAAGCAAAGTACCGCAAAGTCTTAGACTCCACGTGGGCTAAGATATTGTCAGGTTGCCCAGGTCTTGACAGATATGAGAAATGAAAATAGCGTTAAGATCTGACGCAGAACGCATGGATTCATTCAAGAGCTACTTTACTCACGTAACACTGAAAGTTTACAACGCGAGATTGGAATGTTTACTTACTGCTCTCAATTAGTAGGTTTACGGTAAAATAAATAAACTGGTCAAAAATAAAACATTCACTGTAACAGACGACGTCCAGACAAACTTCGAACATCTTGAAGGCGTGCTTACTACAATTGACTGTAACGAAACATTGGACATCGAAACAACTGCTTCCGATGTCGCCATTGCCGCTTCTCTTCGTAAAGACCACGGAAACTTTACCCGTTTCGCGAAAAAATCAATCGGATGTAGAGAAGGTATAAGCCATGGTTAAATCCATCAGGAACTGGATGCATTATCTACTTGGCCATTTAAATTGGTTACTGACCAGTACTCTGTTGACTTTATGTATGGTGTTGTCCGGAAGAGTAGAATCAAACATGATGAGATACAACGCTGGAAAATCACGCTTTCCGAATACAATCATAATTATTGACCGAGTAAGGAAAACCATGTCGCCTTCACATCATCACGTAATGTCTGTTTCGAACAAAGGGCGATGTATAGCTCATCGTGCCGTTCAAAAATTACCTGATTGTTTCACTTTGTCCAGTACAAAAACCGATTGTAGTTTGCCCGTTTTTCGAGTCCTCTGGTATCAATCGTATGAACGTTTATGTACAGACTTCAAAGGTCTCTTATATTCCAGTACTTGGAATCGCTTGTGCGTTAATTGTATAACAAATCGACGCAATTTTTGCGAAAATATTAATATTCTCAAACTTGTCATTTCTAATGATTTTTTTCTAAAATTTTATTCGTGAGATTTTTTGTTTTCAGTTTCCGCTCTCATCATGGATGCTGGTATTCTGGGTCTCAAAACAAAAGAAGAATTGAAAGATTACATGGAAGAACTGGGTCTTCGTTTTCAGTTCGGTTGTTTCAAAGAGAACAATCCCACAAGTTAGCTCTCTCGGTCAAAACTAAAGGAACTCGTTCCCCAGGTTGTCATTCGTTAGCCCAATGGTACGAAAGCTACAAAAATTCTCCGAAGGATTGCGCAGAAATTTTGAAAGACAATTGTTTCGAACGCAAGTTCGGTGAAAGTTGTTTGAAATACGGCGTTTTCAAGCTGACTGGGAAAACTGATGTTTTGAGGGATCCACTGGTTGCCTATAAAGCCTTCGAATTTGGATGCCAGTCGGGTGCGCATGGTAAATGTTGTCAGGTTAGCCAAGATAAATATTTTTCTGGCTTGAATTGTTTTTTCTTCAGTCTTTGTTAGTATGACTAACAATATGAATGGTCAAACATTTCAATATACTGAGACCATAAGCTGTTGTAATGAATTTTCTCTAAAATCCCAGTGTGATTTTGATCGCGATGTCAATTTGTAATCCAAGTGCACAAATCTTCCGGGCAACCTGACAGTATCGTAGCCCACGTGCAGTCTCTGACTGTACGGCACTTTGCCTAGATCAGGGTTGTGCTTTCATACCATAATCTTTCGGTAGTTATGACCTGTAATCATTTTGGTTTAAAATTTCAGAATGGTTCCTTAGGTCTACGTGTTTAAGTTCTACATCGATCTTTTAGGCTGCAGGACGTCTTGTTGCCGAAGGCATCGTCTCGCATGCACCAAAGCTTACCGCGGCAAGCCCTCTTTTCGAACGTGGTTGCCAACTGGGCCTGAGTGAAAGCTGCTTCCATCTTGGTGGAGCATCAATCTGTCTGGCGCAGAAACTCGAGAATAATGGAGAAAAGGGAAACGCAACAACAGCAGAAATCAATGCCTTGCGGTCCAAAGCACTGTACGCCTGGAGTGAGGGGTGCAAACTCGGTCATGAATTGTCTTGTCGTAACGTTGCCAGGATGTATGAAATGGGAGATGGTGTACCCGCAGACTCTAAGAAGGCTGCGCACTATAATCAATTAGCCGAGAATATTGCGAAAGAAAACCCTAGATTGAGTGAGCGGAATCCAGAAGTTGACAGTCATTGATTTGAATTTGTATTATTTTCAGTCATTTAGTATTGCCTAGCTTGTTCGCATTCCTGGATCTATGATTGTACAGTTTTCAATATAAAATCACAGTATTGCTTGTTGTGTTTCGGATGCACATTTCACAGTGAATGGCGAAAACCGCTTGCTGACGATGTCATCTACCTTGACGCAATGTTCACGAATTACAATGTAAGTTCAGTGAACACCACTGACGAAACGACTCAACCTTAAGCTACAGGTATGTTTTTCGACTTCTATTTTAACTTCCCGAATCGGGTAAGCATTGAAGTTGTCGGTAATAGTGAGTGCTGATGGGAAAGTTATGTTCAGGTAAGTTTCGGGCGTTACTCTAATTATTAGCCAAGTTGGAAATCTGCGTGAGGGAAAAATGAGTTGCATGAGCTGCTCGGAATATTTGAACATCGTCGTTCGTAGAATGACACTGGCTTCAACGTTCCATTATTTCCAACCGACTTCACTAGGAAACCGGACAGTATCTTAGCCGACGTGCAGCCTCTGACTGCGCTTCGCCTGGATCAGGTTTGTGATTACATACATGATTTGCATACATGGCCGCTGACTTACAACAGGCCTGAAATGCTGCCCTTCAGATTCGCAACCGCTCAAAGTAGCAGTGCATAATTGTGATACTGGCACTTGGTGTACAGGAAAGATAGACTGACTAAAAATTCTAATGGTGTTGAATACTTGATGCTAAGGTATTTGATTGTGCTTCATGTGTTCCCCTGAGCCGGTATAGTTGATGGAGATCAAAGTCAATGACGTCCGTCGCGAAAGTTGATAATATGTTGCTTTTATCTGCTGCGCTCCATCCGTAATACTTAAATTTGGTTTTTATGATAAAAAAATACAATTAAAGCGAAGTATCTCATTTTTGGGTACTTACATCAAACTCTACAAAACCGCTTAAGGGAAATGTATGTTTTAAAAGTATATCAAATAGACAAAAATCAGTATTTAGATGCATTTCCACCCCACCCCACGACCGGTTTCCTGCTGTTTGCGCTCATTAGGTAGGGATAGTAAGATCCGGATCCGCATGCGCTTGAAACAGTTGAACAATGAGACTAACCCCATCTACAAGTGATTTAACAAATTGGTCGTACCAACCTTATCAAACAGTGGCATACAAGCGCAACTTGTTTACGATTCTTACACTATTTCAAGCGGACCCTGATCGTACTCTTTCTACCTGATGAGTGCAAACAGCACGAAACCGGTCCTGGTTTGTAATGCAAATGCACGCAAATACGAATTTTTGCTCATGGTTACTAGTTTTAATTCAATCCACATGTATTTGGGCGCGTGATTGAACAGGTTGGTTGTACCAACTTTATCCTACAGTGGCATACAACCGCAACTTGTATATCAGATGGAGTTTTCTAAGGGCACCGCATGAACGCAAGACTGCTACCAGGTCTCAATAACACAATTCGGTAATTTCGATATGTACATATCCGTTCAATTCATAAAAATTGAAATAACTACACAACTCATCGAAACCCCAACCAATCAACGAATGTCGAATGGTACGAACCCGTTAAGACAGCCACAACAATGGTGGAGCTAAATTCCTAACCATCCCTCTACACAAGGTTAAACAAAGCGGAGAGTCCGTTTTGAGATAGACTAGTCTTCTGTATTTCATACAGCTGAGTGAATAATAAATCAACCATGCGAATTCGTAGAATACAGTCGAACTGCTACTCCACATCTAAGATACAAGTATTCGGCCTTTCACTGTGACCATGGTTATAAATAAGTGTTTGCTTTAATATCCATACCATCTTTACGTATTCAATTTTCACAATTTTGAACAAGTTAGTTTAAGAGGAAAATAATATATCTTTCTCTCAAAGGCCCAAGATCGTCAGACGTGTTAAGAAAGCGCGAGGAAGCATTCCTGAAACCTAACCCAACGATCTCAACTGAAATAGTATCGTGAACACCTATGTACACAAACAGTAAAACCCATGCGTGAACAGAATATTCTTATTACAACGCAGAAAAACCATCAGGATCTATGTCGTGAAACAAGATGGATAAGTGAGAGCTGTAAAGCTGCTTGGATACGGTTAATATAAATAACTTGTTCGGCCAGACGAATACATGCATGGGCTTGAACAAAACGTCTATACTTACGAATGAATGTGACTAAGGTCATTTGTCATGGATCAAAAGTGTGACAGACATTGCTAAGGTTAGATTTTTAATAAATACACCGTGTTTAAACATATGGTGAATGTTCAACATAGGGTTGCGCGTCCTAGTCCCGTATCGTTAACGGTAGTTGAGAAATGAAGTGATAACAAACATGATTCTGACAGGTGTACCTAACGCGGCCAACTCACGACGAAAAATGCACGTTTGAGCTTGAATTTGTTTCGTTACTATGAGACATAAGTGAAACATCGGTTGAAATAATATAGAGTGAGTCACACACTGCTTGCATGTAACAGCACGCGAACTTGGTGAGGTTGACATAAAGGTTTAGACAGAAGGAATTGCTAAAATTTACGAACAAATAGGATTGAGATGTAAGTTCAAATATTATATTGTAATGATTTAGTTCAGGCGCACGTGAAGCACATCTCACGCTTATGCACAGTCACATACCACCAATTCATCATATCAGCAGACTGATCTAAATTTCTTTACGAAACCAAGTCGCACCGCGTTGTGAGAATGATTCGTAAAAATAAGCATCAACTCAAGAAATCGCGTTTTGTATCGAACAATGTTTCACCGAGCATATTACTTTTTGCAAACAATTTTATTGTATACCTTGCTCCGTTTCTTGACAACTTTTTTTGTTAAAAATTACTCTTGTTTAAATTTCTAGCTGAGTTTGCCAGAGACGTTTAGGGAGATACGCAGAATTTCAATTCAAAAACGTGTAAGTGTTATAGCTACGTTTGTGAGGTTAAAATCCATTTTAAAGACTAGAGAACAGTTTAAGCAAATGATGGATCGAGTCGTGAATCAATTCGGCATGTGTCGGCCTTCCAGAAGCCATTAAAGACTACGCCGCTCAACGTCAAGCAATTTTCAGTTTCATTTTACTACCCATCGTCTCATAGCGGCCACGTCTGCATGAATGCACCAGTATATGGTGAACCGACAACACCCGGTCATTGTATGGAGCAACACACAGAGAACTACTTTAACACAGCAAGAATTCGCTCACGTAGAAATTATCTCAAATCATTATCACGGTGTTATAGGGTGAAAATTACACTTAAAAACCCATAAGTCCTGAGCGGTTACTGAATGTTCGCAGTTGTCGATTTGAAAACAGCATCTGTTCTACACGCTGAAACGAAAACTATTAAAACATTTATGCACGAAAGCACAAGCGTAATCCAGGCAGTGCTGCAGTGAGACTCCAGCGTGTTTCAGCATGCAGGTCATTGACGGTGGCCAATCATTTTAGCTGCATGGCACAGACGTACAAACGCTCTCATCAGTTTACTAGAGCGTTATTTTTCATTGAACAGTGTTTTATTTGAAGCTCCGTTTATTTGCGACTGTGATAGTTCGACAAGCGTAATGATCACGATGACAATAAGAAGTAAAACAATAGGCGGTTGAACATTCTTTATTGATAAGTATCACGCTGACTCGTAACTATACACATGCGTGGTAGCAATCCCAAACAGCAAATAAAAATCCCCTTATTCACTTCCAGGATCATCAAGGTCGTTGTAGGACACCATCCCTCGACCGTCAGGATGAGGAGCTCGCCTAAAATAGTGTAAGCACAAATGAAATATCGACAAGGTACACAACAAAAATTCGCATGGAGAATACAGAACGTCAATTACCGATTTGTTGCACGCGCGAAATTTTGACGACGTCGAACATCGAATGCGCGTGCGTTGTAATCACCGGGTGGCGAATTTAGTGGTCCACCAGCTCGTCGTGGACCAGATCTAGATCCAGCGGCCAGGTTGTAGAACTCCGAAGCTGCGTTCGGATAAAGTGCAGCGGCAGCTGCGGCTGCCACAGCAGCCATTGCCTGTTGTTGCTGCTGTTGTGTCGCAACATCGTAATAGTCCTAGAACGGTGAGAAAAATTGTTGATTTTCAAACACTCAAAAGTTAAAAAAAACGATTTGTTATTGTGCCTACATCCGGACTGTCGCCGATATTCTAAACGCAAGACAAAGTTATTCCTAATAGGGATTCGAAGCACGAAGATCAGTAACACAGTATCGTACAGATTTCGAAAATTGTGAAATAAAATGAAAGGTGAGGTAATATTTCAGATGATTTTCAAATGTGCGTATGAAGGCAAAATGTTGATTTGCGCAGTGTCGCACCGTCATAGGCCGCACATGGGTTAAGATACTGTCAGATACTAGACAGATAGAGGAAATGGAATAGAAATGACAGCGAGATTCCACTGTGTTTCCGCGTGCAGTTCACTACAAGGGGCAAATCAATTTAACACGATAATAGAACAGAAGTACGGCACGAATGCACATCGGTGCATTTACACTTTAACATGAAAACAGCAATCAACCACCATCACTGTACCAGATCCACGAGGTGAGTTCAACATGTGCTCAAAACTTGAAAGCTCCGTTTAAATCGGTGTAAGTGCTTATCCTTCTACGCATTCGTTATATCGTGAAACGTGTCGTAGGGAAGCCATTATGCTGATGTCGCCTTATTTGTTCAGAAAATGACAGATTCAAAGCGTAAGCTTCATCCGTGATAATAATTCTACAGAATCTTCAACGACTCAAGTCCTGCAATTCTTCGCCTTTTTATGAATATATTGTCATCATTCATGACAGTCGAGCATTGGTAATTGCAAACACTGTGATGATTCAGTGGTTGTATGGAAGTTACACACGAGTGTACATGCTCTTGATGAAAAAGTATCATCTGTGCAAAACGCTGGGAGGCAGTCTAGTGACAACCTGCACGGATAAGCAATCGTGCAGTGCTTCTGTGCTGCATGGTTAACACCGTGCTAAATTGATTGGCCACCGGTGGTGCGCTGCATGCTGAAACATGCTGGTGACTCACTACCATTTCTATTTTCGTTCTCATATCTGTCTAGGTCTGGGCAGAGTGACAGTATCTTAGCCCACGTGCAGTTTGTGACTGTGCGGCACTTTGCCTGGAACGGGCTCGAGCTTTCATACATCATTCTGTTTACTTCGTTGAAAAATCATTTTAATCAGAAAATTGGGAGACTCTAAACGCCTCACACCGGGTCGGCGGTTAGTCGAAATGAGCAGTGGGATTCACATTATATTTAAAATCTCGCAACTCATTATTCAAACCTGAAAACCAATCGTAAACGCTGTAGCATTGATGTGTATGTTAATTGTTCAAGAACAAGCGCAATTGCTAATAAATTGCTTTTAGTCAGCACATAAACAAAATTTACGTCAATCAGAGTATTCATGCCAAATGTCTTGTTGTATGACTTGGCAACGCCGATTACCCACGCGAGGAACTGAAGCAACCCGAGGACTCGATGGCGTCTTGAACAAAACGTAGCGAATCCTCGAGGGCTTCTACAGTTGGAACACAAAGCACCGCACACTACAGCACTGGCGAGGTCACGTTTACTTTAGTTATCCGAAACATTTATTCCGCACTGCGTTAAAATCAGGCAGACCCTGTGACTATTTCATTATCATCGCCGACAATACGCATTGAAGTTTCACTGCCTTGATGAATTAAAAATTGAAAGGGAAGGACCACGGTAAGTTACATGAAGATATAAGAATACGACGTATGCAAATCAGATTGTGACACCTACGCACGACACATATAAACAGTTGAAACCGGTCGAACGATCTACAAGGACAACACATTCACAGGGTTCGACCAGTTAGTGACTAACTAAGCTAAATGCAATCAAATAACCCAACCTGAAAACCACCACGAGAATAGTTTCCTCCAGAATTGTGACTTCGATACGGACCACGATAAGGCGCGGGTCGACCACCAATAGAACGTGACCCTTTGTAGTTAGCGGAGCCCGATTGCGAATTGCCATAATAGTGCTGCATCAAATGATAAGGAGCTTCCGGTAGACACGGACGTCGGGGATCGCGAAGATAATTGTTGAAGAATATGGCGTTATCCTTTTTCGCGTTTTCCACTTTATCCATGTGTTTATTGAATATGTGTTTGCGAACGAATATAGGTTCACAGAACTTTTTATCAGACAACGGGCACACCCAAACGACCTTGAAGCTGAAAACAAACAAGGTGGGATAATTTATCAGTCTCCTTCGAAAATAAATTGTGTACGTGTATTGGAAAATCTAAGAAACCGATCGATTAGTCGTTGTCATGAAAATGAAATTTGAAAACATATTCACGACTTGAAAAATAGAGAAAGTTCAAGAAAAGCGATTTCGCAATTACGGCACCGAGGGAAACAGTTCACTGTCTGTTTGAAAATGATTGAATATATCTATTTTTCAAGCGCATGCGGATCCAGATCATATAGAGCCCTTGAATCGGTGGTGCTAAAAATTAATTTTTCCACGCATTTTTATTTTTTCAGTTTTGAAACTTTTTAACTAGTGTCTATGTAAACAAGGGACGTTTGATGCTGTACAAAATCGTGTAGCTTGACATTGCGTCAACTTCCATTACAACGCTTGATGTAGGCGAAACAGAATCACAGCTGATTTAGATTTGAATGTGACTGGCAATCTCAAATTTTCTCATTAAACTTCAACGTTTCTCTCATATTCTGGTAAAAATTTGTGGTTAAATGAATTTGATTCGCTGAAAATTCGTTTTACCAAACAAAGCTTGTTCTTTTTTTATACTCTCCTACCCGATGAATACAAACGCGCATTTTTATATACATTGAATTTGTATTGTCTGGAAGGACCCCAAAAGCAGATTGCAGAAAAATAACCTAAAATGGTTGAGAGAAAGAGCGAGGGCGAGTGACTAGCGCCTGAAAACCAGTTTGCTTCGGGCAGATGGAGCTCGTTAGCCTGAGAAGGGATTTCATCTAAGGGAAGGAAAACCCTGATTTTAAAACTCCACTGCCTTGCGGGATACTTGATCGCGGGAAAGGCCTTTGGAGAAAACCCTGAGGAAAAATCTGGAGCAATCTGACAGACGGTTAGTTGGTGCACACCACCTCTTTCTGGCAACTCGCTGCTGCCTTGGTTGTGCAAAGGCTAGAGAGGCTGACTCGAACCAACGCAAACGCTTTGTACCCAAATTACCAAGAATCTTCATTGAAGCCGACTCATCCTTCAGGAGATAGTCGCACAAAAGTAAAAAAAGTAAGTGAGACACATCGATGTAGTCCGATATCGCAGTGGTTATTTACTCAGAACGACGTTCAATGATCATCCTAGACAGCATTACACCGTTAACAAGTATCAGGTGCATACCATTGATACAATCATGACATAGTAAACTAATTTGAAATATCGAGGGAAGGGTGCGACCCAAAACGCTACTACACCCACAAAAGATTAAACACAGACACATTGGCATGAGGTGCTTAAACCTCGAATCAAACATGCATTCAAGCAAGTGTTGTAAACGAGTAGAGCGACATCAGCATGCCAGTTTCCTTGCAGCTTTCACCGCCACGTATCATACCAATTTGTAATCATCCGATTAAATAAACATCTTATGTTTCTAAACGGAGTGAATGGTAATGGAAGCTACATGATAACTGCCGTGCTGATGTCGCTCTGTACGTTCACAAAATTTGGTTGAATGTATGAACCACCAAAGAATTCTGGACACCGTCCCGGGGCTTATTTATAAACAGATTCTTTATGATCTATGGCGGGCCTCGATAATAATGATTCCATGATTATGAATGTTGGCACCATTCCTATGTTGAGAAATAGAAAGCCATCGGTAACAAAGAAATAGTTGCAAATAACCCCGGATTGATGCCAGACTGTGCATGCACTGTCATCATAAGTGCAGTCTCTGACTGTGCGGCACTTGGCCTGGATCAGGCTTGTGCTTTCATATCATCCTAAGCAATAGGTCACATGCATTTTAGGGAAGGTCAGATTTAAGCAAATAAAAACCTTTATCACGAGACACTCACGGTTTCTTTTTCCCGGTTCGTTTCTGAATGTTAGCCTCAACAAACTGTTCGGCAACCTTTTCTGGATCACGCATTCCCAGTTTTTTCATTTCTTCATCGGTCAGTGGAGCGGGAATATCGATCAATGCGCGAATTTTTTGTTCGAAATTCTGTACGTGATAGAAATACCGGTAAATCGAGGTACGAATGTTCAAATGAACGGTACGTGTGTGCTCAAAATGTATGACAGCAGTAAATTGACTGCTGAATGAGGACACGCAGTAATCACACTTATATTTTTTCCTAATACTTTTGTTTTATTACCATCAGGGACAGCATTACACCGATAGCAATTACCAATTGTTCAACTGCTATGAAGCCATGAATAAATGGAATCGGTAAAGAAGACAAATAGAGAGTTATGGTATCTATAAAAAGAGTAAGCAAAAACAAACTGAATTGAGAAAAATGCTTACTGTAAGACCCTTGAATGAACATGGCTTCGTAATATCCTGGAGCGTAACTAGGCTTGCGAGATCGGATCGTGGGGACCCCAACGCGGGAGTCAGACCGCGTCAATTTTATAAATGTCGGGCAATCATAAAACATGGCCCATCGAGACCTATGCAGGTCGATCAATATAAACATCAATACTAAAGAACAGATAAATTCGAAACCGCTTCGAAAAAGTTGCGCTGAAGATGTCACGTAAATTGGGAACTATACATCTCAGAGAACCACTATTAACCACAATCCCGTATGTATGTATGTATGTATGTATGGAAGCACACGCTGGATCCAGGCGAAGTGCCGCACAGTCCGAGACTGCACGTGGGCTAAGATACTGTCAGTCCTTGACTGTGCGGCACTTTGCCTGGATCAGGCTTGTGCTTTCATACATATACTGTCAGGTTGCACAGGACAGACAGATATGAGAGAGAAAATAGAACAGGAAATGGTAGTGAAGCTCCAGCCGGTTTCAGCATGCACTACCTGTGGCCATTCAATTTAGCATAATCCCGTACGCGAGATACAAGTAATCAATACTATTTCGAACCAGGAATATTTTACACAGCGTTGTTGCGTATGCGACAGCAACAGCTAACACCAAAAATGCTACAGAGACAACGATCGTCGAAAGCTAAGAGCCCATTACACAAGGTCCAAGTTTCGCACAGAGACTTTGCCAGTGAGTGACAGTGCAGTTTAATCCGGCACCAAAAGTGAACTAGTTTGCGAGAGGTCGCATCACAAATGCGTGCCGAAACCAAGTCAACCTACGACTGCGAATTGTTCATAGAACTACCGAGTTATGTGAAACTAACTAGAGTTTCAAGCGCCAGACTACTTTGTCATAAATCTATGTCCTGCAGAAGATGCAGATACAGAATGCTGGAACAATACAAGATAGCTTGTTGAGTGTTTACGAACATACGAATCGAAACGCACAACTATACAATCGACATAGACCGAATGGAGAAGCTTGTCACTTGGCAGTTTGTGAACACCGAAAGTTGGTGTGTTTGCAGCATAATGGCATCGGTTAAAAACTGGAAACGAAAATGGGAAACTAGCCCACGTTCAGACTAAGACGGCGCGGCACTACTTTGCCTGGATCAGGCTTGTGAATAATTACTTATAGTTAAAATGTTAAATGCGAAATTCGAAAGCGTTAAATCGAATTGACTAGCTTTAGAAAACAGGACAAAAAGTAAAGATACAAAAAGCGTCCGAATGACGTACCCGCAGATGATCGCTGATTTCACGCTGATTGAAAACAAGACCAACGGGACGATTACCCGTGAGTGTGGGATTCAAGCCTCGGTCCCCACGTGCATGTAAAATTCCACAGCGATGAGGCATGGCGTCCTCCATTGGGTAATTGGTGCCAGCATAATAGTCCACTGAGTGAACAACACGAAGGTAGATTATCAAGTAGTCCAGTGCACGAGCGAGAACAGGATCGGACTCGAGAATCACGGGTGTGAAGCGGGAAGTGGAAGTGTGATTGGAACTCTCCTCGGCAGCATGGTCTCCGTCCGCTGGGAAAGCAATGCAATTAAAAAAA
>JACCGJ010000047.1:52617-69606 GCA_013407085.1 Atriophallophorus winterbourni
CCGGTAGTCAGCAGCATGCTGAAATACGCTGGAGTCTCACTGCCGCTTCTATTTTATTTTCGTCTAGGCTTGGGCAACCTGACAGTATCTTAGCCCACGTGCAGTCTATGACTGTACGGCACTATGCCGGGACCAGGTTGGTGTTTCCAAACATACATACAAGATACCGTCAGGTTGACCAGGTTTAGACAGATATAAGGAGGGGGGAATAGCCGAGACTCGAGCGTGTTTCCGAACGCAGCTCATTGCCGGTGGCAAACCAATTTAGCATGGTGTTAGTTGCACAGCACGATTGGACAAAAATTTGGTGTCGCAACGCAATGAGAAAAATCCAGTTTGCTCTCAAAGATCCCACACTAACTGACAATAATAATACCAAATAAATTTCTGGCTCACTCGAGCCGGACTATATGTTTCTATTCGTATTTCATAATGTTTTTTCGCCTCAAACATTGCTGACAATGTTATGGATTTGTTGTATAGGCTTCGGTCGATTACGAAATCTGGTACGCAAGCTACGCTAATTGAAGCTAAACGTGATTAAACAAACACCCAAGACGGCCACCGCAATAAGCCATGTTACAACCAATAACACAAACATCGTCGAGTATTTCGGACGCTGACGCGTACAACAGACGCTTCTCAAATGAAGTTCCCAATAGCACGTGGTTGTGTGGAGCGAACTACACGGGCAACAATGATCTGATTTATCATTTTACAATAAAAAACAGTAAACCGGTATCATTAGCAAAGTAGAGCTGGTGACCCGAATCATGGATTGAAAATACTCGCTTTTCAAGGCAATGGAAGATGTGGTTATAACAGTGAAATCTTGAGTCAGCCCTTCTTAGCCCTTCTCCAATTCCAAATAATGACTGCAATCGGAGTGTGTGAAACGCGGGGAGTGAATTGGTGAATATCGCATCAAGTGTCCCCGAAGGCTGCTCAAACAAAGAAAGGACGGGGAAGGCGATTGGACCTCAATTGAGATCTGACCAATCCTCCTCAACTACAATATGTAGATCAAGGATATTTTAAACGATCAATCACCAATCTTAGACAAGTGTTGGTCTGTTATAATTTGAAGATAAGCCAATGGAAAAAATGAAAACTAATACTTTTATGTGGCATTTGAATGGTGAAAGCATATTTGTAACGTATGATTTGGGAGATTGGATAAGATTCTAAAAATCTAAAAATGTTGGCAAAGAACAGAGCCAAAGAGACCATTCGAACACAGACTAGAAAGCAGGTGTTTACTTACCAAACACATGCTTCTCTTCACCGCCACTCTCTTGGATTAAATGTTCGCGTACGTTTTTTAGAACAGGATTTTCGCTTTTAAGGGCCATTTCTAACAGCACTTTCGAGTCGAAACCTGATGGTTCAATGCCCGTTTCCGCATCAAAATCCCACAAACGATGCTCCGCGTCCAGACGGGCAATCAATTGTGCGGCAAGCAAGAGATCGTTTTTCATGATCGGTCGGTGTCGAGTAAGCGGAGTCAAAGGACGAACACGCTGAGCTAATTCCCGGTTGACCGTAGCCACTAGCTCGCCGTTGCCAGAGGTGATTTTTTCGCGAAACAGTGGGCTTGTATTCAATGTCCAGCAAATTTTCTTAATGTTCACGTAGGGTTTATAGGTGGCCCAAGCATGACGGGTGAATCGCCTTTCCGGAACCGGATCCCACATCACCAAGCGCAGAAACCCAGGTTGAGAAGAACATATCTGAATTGGAAATAGTTTTAAAAAGGCACGTTACCTCTTTAAGTTCAGTTTCCGTGACGGATGTAGGTATCGATCGGAAAAAGATGGAAAGTGTGCGGTGTAGGGGATATTTACGTATTTTTTCACCCGACTTTGGATTGACATTTTCGAAACTTTGACCGCTTACACCGGATTCGGTTAAAGAAACTGTCGTCGAATTTTGAGCCATTTCAGCTGAGGTCTTAGATGGTTCTGGTGGTTCAGCGGTTGTAGGAGTTGGCGCATCCTCGTCAGTAACATTTGCTAGATCGGTGGGGGCATCAAGGTGCCCGTTAGAAACTAGAAGCAAAGAGAAAAGTCGAAAAATGTAGCTTCAATCATAAAGTGGTGGTCATCAGATAAAATCGGATATCTACAAATAATAGGCAAGTAGACTTGTGGTTTTCACATTATGATAATACAACATCACTGCAACATAAATTTGCAAACGTGGATTAAGACACGAGTAAGAAAATGTGTAAGGCGTTATTGACACAGCTTAGCTTCATCGAAAGCACAATCGTACTGCCACTCAATACGGGCAACCAAACCTATTGGAAAAAAGGTTTGCATATGTTTGTGCCGGGACTGTTGACACCGCGACTAACAACACTTTAACTCGATCTCAGGCGCGATTGAAATCTAGAAACGCTACAATAGTAGAACCATTATTATCTTTCATGTGTGTCCTATAATCGCTGAAATAGAATATAACTGAAAAGTGTCTGTCATTAGAAAATGTTTGATCCCCGATGCGAGGTTAGGCGGCAAAACTTGTCTGCTATTTCGCGCTAAACTGACTGAGAAAGAAAGCAGAGCAAATCTGAACGATCAGCTGGTTGATGTCCAGTGAACAATCATTTCGCTTACCCTGGATATCGCGGTCAGTATCCTCAATAGTGCCACGTTCAGGGGAACTGTCAGCATGTTTGTTTGAATGGCATTTTTCCGACCCATCACGCGACGGCGAGCCACTGGTCCGATTTGGATGTGATGTATTTTCAGTTTCCGAATCGGCATCCAGCTCGCTTTCTGCTTCGCCCTCTTCGCTTTTGTGCTCGGTAACAGAACGCGCCGGACAAGCCTGGCACGCATTAATCAGGAAAAAAAGATTATTTGAAGACATAATAAAAGCAAAAATAGTTTAGGTTTCATTAATGGTTGAGCGCACACCTAGAGCAAACAAGAAAAGTTAACTGTGATGATTCATTAACTCGTGTTTTTATCTCACGCCTCCCCATTTCTAGTACAGCTACTGTATTCTTGTTCAAGAATATTGAAGGATTTCAAACGGTCTCTGTTTCATTCTGTGAACGTTTGAGTCGATATCAAACTACGATTTAATCTTTCTTTACACAGCTTGTGGTAATCTCTACCAGTTTCGTCGTATTTCGTTTGGGGTAGCCAATGGGGTTGCTTGTTTTTAGCGGATAATCAATTCTATCACTGACAATGCACATTTGACGGATGTTTTGCCTACGTTGTGTTAGTGACAAGAAACAGCGTGATAAAATTTATTCCCATTTTTTAAATAACTAAAGATCACGACCTTACAATCAATAACGATGAAGCCATCTTCGCTGCTGATCACAATCACGCGTTTGGGGCATGAAGTCTCAAAAAGAATTACTACACCGGACCCGGAACGTTTGCGCGCTCTACGAGACGTTTCATTCTCTCGCGAGAACAAATCACAACACAGCGATATGCATGTTTGCTTACTACTCACAATGGATTTCCCAGTTTTCGACAAAAAAACTCACAATTCGTGCAAAATTCTACTTTCCCACTCTCGCCTCATGCGTTGCAAGCATTCAACGATCTCAAAGTGGAACTTGAAAATGCTACTGTTGTATCTGCTGTGGAGACAGATGCTTCTGACATCGTTATAGCGGTTACCTTGAATCAAGAAGTGTCGCCATCTTTTCTATGACATCAATTTCTTAAAGAAACCACTAATCAATCGAACAAGAAGCTCGATGTGATTATTTTAAATCACAAGCCTGATCCAGGCAAAGTGCCGCACAGTCAGTACAAGAAGCTTACGCTATTGTCGAATCTCGTCGCACCTGGAAACTTAACGGGATACACTTTAAACTCATAACGGATAAACGCTCTGTGGCGTTCATGATTGACGAAAAGCATAAAAGATTAAAAATGATAAGATTTTACGTTGGCTCTTAAAATTGTCCGAATTTCGTGACGATGTGGTGTATCGGCCTGATAAGGACAACCGGGCGGCTGACACATAGCCACGAAATACGTGCGTCTCAACATACTCCTTGGATTTGAAATCACTCCATGATTCGTTGTCACCAAGGTATGTATGTAAGAAAACACAGGCCTGATCCAGGCAGTGCCGCACAGTTATAGGCTGCACATGGGCTAAGGTACTGTCAGGTTGCCCAGGTCTAGACAGTTGAGGTGTTACATGTATGTCACACTATGTCCGATAAAATAACTTTGCGTTTTCAACTCGGGACGTGAAAGAAACGACTTCTGAGTGTAGCGCGTGCCGAGTAGTTGAAAACATTTCTGCACGAACGCGGAGTGGCCATTAGTAGAACCACTAGCTACATTATAACGGGCGAGTAGAAAGATTAAACGCCACACTATGGCACCCAGTTTCCCGGAACTAAGAAATTGATCAATGGGAGTCTGCATTACCGGACGCATTCTATTCTATCAGCTCACTACTCTATACAGCCACCAATTCAACACCTCATGAAAGAATGTTCTATCATCTTCGCAGGTCCACGACCGGTAGCTCTCTACCTCAGTGGCTATTAACACCTAGTCGTGTACTGCTTCGAAGAAATACGAGATCATTAAAGTATGACCCTCTGGTCTAGTAGAGAGCAATCCCGAATATGCTCAGGTACGCTTTTCAGATGGCCTTTTCAATCTGACACCAACCGCAGATACGGTGCATGTCCGGATAGCAATTCACTGAATTAGAATTTACCACATGGTTCCGAGTATACCAGTACCGAAATCGGAACTCCCGATAGTCATTCATCCCCCGAAGATTTATTTGTGAAATAGCAGCAACCAAGACCACACTGTCTGCGAAGTGTGAATCTATAATCGGTGGAAATATTTCACATGCTTTTTCGGTGAGGGAGAATGTGATGATATGTTGTTGTTTTCCATTACTAACTGTATTCGTATTTCACTTCTTACCGTTAGTCATTTTATATTCCAGATTGCGTACCACAACGTCTAGAAGATTAAAGCCTAATTCTCAGGTCTTCGTCTTTTCATATTCTGGATCTTTCAGCAATATTCATAACACTGGGATGCAATTCACAGTATGTGCCCCATGATAGCAAAGAACAAACTCTCGCTGGTGCTTCGTAGTGATGAAGAAATAATTGGAAATCGCTTTCACTCTGTTTCTCAGAATGATGTTTGAGGATGACTAACTAATCCTGATGAAGATGAACCAAACGTAAACAATCGTTTAACATTCACATTAGCTTCGAAATCGAGAGGCGGCTACGATTCTATTTCGCGGCCAGGAAGAATGTGGTGATCCATTAAATCATCTTCTCTTCGTAGACCTACCTCATTCATTCCCTTTTCTATTAGAGCTAATGTACTCATGTTCAGATGCACGGATGTACAATTGTGCGGTACTTCCTTGCCAAAATGATTTGCCACCGGTAATGAGCTGCATGTGAATACACGTTAGAGTCTCACTACCATTTCATTTCTATTTTCATCCTTATCAGTCTAGGCATGGGCAACCTGACAGTATATGACCGCGGTCTATGACTGAGGCACTCTACTTGAGTGCCTCATACTTGTGCTTTCATACATACATAACCAAAGATCGAAGCCTTTCGAACGGGCCTTTGTTTCTTTCATTCTTTCAACGTTTGCGTCCATGTCACAATACACTAACGAAAATGTGAGAAAGAAGAAATTTATTACCAAAGCCAACAGTGAGCTGCATGCGAAAACACACTGCAGTCTCACTGCCATTTCTATTTTATTTTGGTTTATCATATCTGTCTAGGTCTGGGAAACCTGGCAGTATCTTAGCCCACGTGCAGTCTATGACTATGCGACACTTTGCCTAGATCAGGCTTGCGCTCCCATACATACCAAACCGATATTTCAAATGCACGGTGGACGTGAAAACATTTCTGCCAGAGTAAACGACGCATCTATGAGTGTCTTTCTCCACCGTCAGGTTGCCAATGTTTGATCAAGGAAGTGTAACAAGCTTAGCGCTTCCAACGTCAATGACCCCGAAACGACCTGCGAAACTGTAAGTGAATCATTGGATTAAGTATTGAGAAATTAATATCGTAACAAGTAAACTTGCTTGTTGAACATCATCTTCTTCGTCTTCGGAAAAGCGATTCCGATCGGACGAATCTAATAGCTTGAGGTCATCGTCAGTACCTCCCTCCAGTTTGATTACAACGGCATCCATCATACGAATTAGGTTCTCACTGTTATCCATTTGGACACTTTGGTTGTCAAAAAAGCCTTTTTCAAACAAATCCATGAAAACGGTCAATCGGTGGCGCAGACTGGCATTCAACGCTTCTTTGCGAGCAGGCATATGGTCTGGATGATAACGTAGCCGCAACCTGTAGAACAGAAACAATTAAACGTGAACATTACGCAAGGACTTCAAAACATGAATGCGCACAGATGTGAAATCGTGCAGTACTTTGTGGTGTACGGCTAACACCGCGTAAAATTGATTAGCCACCGGGATTGAGCTGCTGCAGTCTCATTAGGCCTGGGCAACCTGATAATATCTCAGCCCATGTGCAGTCTCTGACTGTGAGGCACTGCTTGGATCAGGCTTGTGCTTTAATACATGCATACGTGCATATGCGCATCGGCGATATCATCATAATCCAGGTGCATCATAACACGTCCACTCGGAAAGAACTCGATACCGAGCATGCAGAAATTACTTAGAGCATCCCGTAGGAAACGCTCGATAGCAAGGTTGAACAATTTATAGTGGATATCGAGTGAAATTTAAACGTCTGACAGTTTGACCAAGAAAATCTTAAGCGTGAAAAAGAAACTGAGAAACCACAAAACTCACCACTCTTCATTTTTATGAGCTTCAAAAAATTCCTCAATGTGGCGCTTGGTATAACTTTCTTTGTAGTCCTTGTACTTCGAACAAGCTTCTTCTTCGGTGATTAGATCATCTAGTGGATCGAGAAACCGCTTGAATGGGATCAACGGTGGGCGATAAAAATCCTCATCTTCAATATGATCTGTATTCTTCAAGTCACGTTTTGAACGATAATCGTCATTATATGCCCTTCTTGGACGTTTGTGAGCAGGCTCTACGGGGGAGGATTTATCGCGATTAATAGAAGGGCCATCAAGGTTGTTTCGATCAGCATAGTTGTGTACAGCACTTTTATCCTCAAACGGTTCTCGTTTGTCACCTGGTCGACGCCGACCATCGTAATCACTGCGTTCTCTCCGGAATTTGTCGCGACTTCTTTGGCGTTCCGATTCGTCGTCCGAATCCGCCATTAAATGGCTAAAAATTGAACAGGTTGAAATAAAATGCTTTTTATGCGAGCAGCACGGAACGAAAAAGATTTTTGCGTCTATGTTGATGTCACCGTAACTGCTTGCGGAATGTGATCGAAAAACGTTGATAAGGCAATGGTGGTAAAACTTCATTTGCACCGCTTCAACTATATAAAGATATATTTCAATAGTTCACTGATTTTGTAAATGTAGATGGTGTGAAACCGTCGGATGTCGTTAGTAGCATGGCAGTGAAAGCCGCAATGAAGCTGACATGCTGATGTCGCTCTACTCGTTCACGAAACGTGTTTGAATGCATGTTCCATTCGAGGTGTAGGCACCTCTACCCAGTTTGTTTGTGCCTAGTCTTCTATAGAATCCGTTGTTTTTTAAGTCCCACCCTTCCCCATCGTTTAGGATTTTACTTTTTCATGGTTGTGTGGCAGTTAATCATTCGGTACGTGCTACCGGTGTAATGCTGTCTGTGATGATGTTGATGTTAGTAGCAAGGGTTAAGTAATTATATAAAAAGGCTGCTGCAAGTGCGCTGCCACAGGAAGAGGGCAAAAAAGCTTCGCACTTGCAGGTACTCTCAAAAATTTCAAATTACAATGCGCGTACCATCGAAAATTGTTACCGAAACGATGAGAAAACTCGAAGCCTACAAACATGTATAAACTAGGGGGTTTCCTCTAGAAAGTTGAGAAGAGAAATTAAAAGGTTGCAGCAAGACGGTGAAGTTTATTTATCAGTCTATCGTATCGAAGCGCAATATGCAATATACTCATCACGAAATTTCAGAACAGGCTGTCATCGGTAGTTCCAACGGACAAAATCACTTGTTTGGCAGGTCTCATCAATTTCAGTCGACAAAGCTACCGTGACTAGATTCAGCAAGTGCGCATTCGCAGTTAAGCTGACGGAAGGTCAGTGTCATTTCAAATATATAAACAATAATCAACCGCAGAAGTCTGGATGAGTTCCGTATGGGTGTTGCAGTGGGGAAAAGCTCCCACTGTTTATAAAATACTACCATATGGCACGAGTCTCAAATAGCTTCTGACAACCAAGTCCAGCTTCTGGCCTGCACGAGTGGCTCCCCGAGCCCGGCAGAACTGCTTCTACCAACAGGAGAAGGGGCGAAGGCGAATGACTGGCGCCTAAAAACCAGTTTGCTTCGGGCAGATGGAGCTCGTTAGCCTGGGAGCGCATTTCATCTAAGGGAAGGAAAACCCTGATTTTAGACCTCCGCTGCCATGCGGGATACCCGATTGCGGGAAAGGGTTCGGGAGAAAACCTTGAGGAAAAACCTGGAACAAAGTCTGGTAGACCACCTCTTTCTGGCAACTCCCTGCTGCCTTGCAGGTCGCACTTGGTTGTGCAAAGGCTAGAGAATCTGGCTCGAACAAACGCCGAGTGGTGCTGGGGACGCCGCTTTGTACCCAAATTCCCAAGAACCTTCTTTGAAGCCGACTCATCCTCCAGGAGGAGATAGTCGCACAAAAGTAAGTAAGTAAGTATGGGAAATAGTTGTGGAATAGTTAAAACAGTCATATAACCCGATACATCAATGAACTCGGGGCAAGAACGGTGAGACCTTTTTGGATTGATGTTGCACATGAAACTACAAAAACTCTTTGCATGCAATTGTCAAAACTGATAGACACGGAAATGCTCATTTGCATGCATTGCCATCACACATGCACACCCACGCGACCGGTTTCGGGCTGTTTACACTCATCAGGTAGGGACAATATATTGAAAAAAGCAAAACGAATGATATCTACAAAACACTGCAAGAATTTTAACATGCTTTGTCCGGAAGACAGAAGGTAAACTGGGTACGGAACTGAACCGGCATCAATTAGCTGTAAGAATACATTACCACAAGAATAAATGAATGAATGCACAAGCCTGATCCAGGCACAAGACTCTGGTATCAATACACTCAGATCGCGATAGGCATGACTTCGACTGGAATCGGTGTTCGAGTTAAGCTATCCGTAGAACACGCCATACATACATGTATTTTTGAGGTATGGCATTCAACGACACAATCGCATGCAATTGGACGGTGCATATAGACCAATGATATGTCGTTTGTTCTTCACGCGGAACAGGAATCGCAACGATTGTTTGACAAGCAGCACAGACACACAAAAGAATGTTGTATGAATATAGTGAACACCAAGGTCCGTTAGATTCACAAGACGTTACGCTGAGGAAGTAATCTAGATTGGTGACGAAACGTCCGCAAGCTGCGCTGACAGCAGTGAAAATAAATAAAGTCTAGAATGTATGAAATCACAAGCCTGGATAATGGCAGTGCCGCGGAATAAGAGACTGTGGATGGAAGATACTATCAAGTTAGTCAGGTCTACAGATATGTGTAAGTATGAAATCCCAAGTCTGATACAGGCAAAGTGCACACAGTAAAGGACTGCACGTGAACTAAGATACTGTCAGATTGCCCCAGCTTAGACAGATAAGGGAAAGAAAAATAGCAATGGCAGTGGGACTCCAGCGTGTACTCGCATGCTGCTCACCACAGGTGAAAATGGCGTGAATGGCGTTAGCTGCACATGTGCTGCACGAATGCACATTCGTGCATGCCAACAGATATAAGATGAAATGGCATTGAGACTCATATGTTTCCGCATGCAACTCAGAACGCTTAGCAAATCAATTCATCATGATGGTACCTGTGCAGCACAGAAATACTGTACAATGTCACGTTGTAGTCTATTAATCCCACTATAAACCAAACCGAGCGAAAATGAAACGGGGGACGGAATACCACAACCTCTTGAACAAAAATATGTATAAATATACGCCGAGAAAACAATTCAGACTATATCGCATTTTACAAATGCGTTAAAAGGAATGTTAGACAAAAGCCCAAAATGAACGAATCTGAACAGCTCATCAGACTTTGAGGTGCGACGAGTCAAACGCGAACCCGAGCTACTTTCAAAATCAGGCTGAATTGTCTGGATTACAAGAAAGTGTGACTACATGCACGACGATAAAATCGGAACCCATTTGGATACTAACAACTCCAATGATATCCGAGGTAACAAACGCGTGCGAGAAATCAACGAAGCGTGACACTCCGGCGAATAATTGATCATCCCAACCTCTAACTGGTTGACAAACTACGACAATGAAAGTTACGCCAAGTGCAACGAATACAAGAAAATGCCGAACAAATGCTTGCTTATTTCGACTAGATGTCATTCCCAGTCTGTATTGGAAAAGGACCTGCGTGAATGCTAACAACTTTGGTGCGGATGTTAACTAGATACATCATCTGGATTAGTGAACCATTTTATACTCGGCAGCAGCAATTTGAATAATAGACTGTAATGCCATTATAGTAATCAGATTTTCAGGAAAAGTTTTCGTGATCGATTAATTTAATGCAAATAATAGATGTTATCAATGTGATAAAGTACTTTAATTAGCACGAAAGCGGTCGTGGGGTGGGTCTCTGTGAAGGAGCTGAATGCCAATGAGTTTTTCGCTCATGGTCATGGATTTAAATCCTATCTACATGAGTGTGGGCTCGTGATTGAACAGGTTGGTCGTACCAACCTTATCCAACAATCGAATACAACTTGCATGCATGCAAATGAGCTTTTCGTCAATAATGTAATTGACATTTGAATGAGAAACCGAAATCAAATTGGATCACCAAAACTGATTGTGCAATTCTATTGGCCAGGAGATAACTGGAGTGATAAACAGAAATATAAGAAAATGAATGTCTCAGCAGAATTAACAAATCTTTGAGATAATAGTTACTTACCGGACAAATTACTTCTACTGAACAGCTTATGTAATGACACCGGCGGTGAATAGGTATACATGATTTAAATAAAATTTAATATCTTTTAGTAAATTCCATAGCGCACGAGCGCAGCAGATTTCGAGACATAACATACCTTGCGAACAAATAAATGCGCAATTAATGGAGACCAAAAGGGGACAAATAAAACAAAAGTTTGCCTTTAGAAAGTGACGAAAAACTGAATCTTAATTATATAATTGGCTAAATATCACCTTCTGTATATAGATATTCAGTGGTTTTGTAACACTTGAAATGAATTTTTCTACTTTTTTGTCGTCTATAACTTTTAATTATTACTCTTTTTCGTGTACTCTGCTTCTACATTGTGGGTGCTTCGATTGTTCGTAGAGTTGTGATTTCTAACGTATACTGATGGTCAACTGCTCCATATTTCAGCCTATCCCGTAAGTCTTCCTGCAATCTATATTGTCGTGGAGTTCTAAATTGGAACAATTATCGTACGTGGATTCAGTTCAGTTCAGTTCAGTTTGCACAGGACTGTATGTGGCTAACGAGCCAATCGAGCGTCCAGATTTCTTTCGGTGGTATGCCACAGAAGAGCGTCCACCACTTCAAACAATATTTTCACAAATATCTTCTGGTATGAGAGTAATCTGGAATGCAACAGAAAAACTACCCTCACCAATAGGTGAGGAGAAACATTAGTGCGTTCTATAGTGTTTTCCATTTGCATAACTCAGTGCGTTTGTTTTACTGCTTATGCCGACTAGCGGTTTATGTAAATATTAGGCGCGCGGTTTTTGGATTACACGTGGCTTGATGCATCTCTTGTTCTGTTTTGAGACTAGCTCCATCCACTGTCGTGATTGTGTTGTAGTTCACGTGTTCTGTGGTTGCGTGATATAAACTACATCGGAATAGCATTGTGCTTCGACTATAAACTGTTAGTGGTAACACTCCTAGTTGCTCAGTCTTATTTATTACTTTATCGTAACTAGGTTTACCACTACAGTTCCAAAGACAACATGAGGATCATACCAACTATTCCCTTACTGATAAAAATCAGGAAATAATGAAGGCCACACAGAGTCAAGTCTATTCTTGGAACCCCCTACCGAAGTAGAACAAACAACTTCTTTAGGAAGTCGATTCCAGTAATTTACTACCATCTCACTAAAGAAGAACTTACGAACATTTGACCTGACATGTCGCTTGCCCAGTTTTAATGGGTGGCCTCGAGTACCCACCCAGAGCGAACAATTCATTGGGATGAATAGTACTGAAACCTGATATGATTTTGAAGGTTTCAATCAGGTCCCCACGTAGCCTCCTCCTTTTTAGTGAGAAGAGCTCTAGACTCTACAATCGTTCCTGATACGACCTACCCGATTGCCCAACAATCATACGAGTAGCTAAACGTTGAACACCTTCCAGTTGGCAATATCTTTTTCAAAATAAGGTGACCATGCTTGAACGAAATACTCGAGATGTGGTCTGATGACCGCTTTGTATAATGTTATGAAAACCTCTGGGGACTTGCAGGATAAAATTGATCGAAGGCGAAAAACTCTCTCCTAGCGCGTTGTGCAGCAGCTGCGCATTGATCAGCCCATTTAAAGTCCCCTGAAACTTCTATACCTAAGTCACGAACTTTCGGCACCCCATTTATCTAAAGTATACCATCTGGACCAGCAACCTCTAGCTTCTTAATGACTCTAGACAAGAGATAGCTTTTAGTGAAGTTAACTGGTAGGTCTCATGTACCAGACCACTTGATGAAATTTTCCATATCCTCAAGAAGATCTTGTTCATCCAGTGATCCGATAATCTTGACATCATCTGCAAAAATATAGCAGGGACACTTAAGCGACGCTGCCAAATCATCGATGAAAATGAGGAAAAGTAGCGGTCCGAGTACGGAACCCTGTGGGACTCCACTAACAACTTTTACTTTCGACGAATACATATTTCCTATCCTGACACGAAAGAATCTATTGCTTAAGAATCCTATTATCCATTTCTTCAGAAGACCATCGATACCCATATATCCAAGTTTGTCTGCAAGCAATCTGTGGTTTACCGAATCAAAGGCCTTGCAAAAGTCCAAGTAAAAAACTTCAACTTGTTGGCCTTTATCTAGCCTCATGGTAACCTCGTTAAGAAAACATAAGAGGTTTGTTAGGCACGACTTCCCTTTAAGGAAGCCGTGCTGAGCAGAGTTCAGCAACGAGTAATCAACTAGATGGCGACAGATCCTATCCCTAATAAGTTTCTCCAGGATTTTACATAGGATGCTAGTAAGACTTACAGGTCTGTACTTACAAACTGAGGATCGACTGCCACCTTTATGTATCGGGATCACATTAGCCAACTTCCAAATACTCGGAATATATCCATGTTGCAAGGAAGCGTTAAAAATACGACCCATAGGATCTGATAATATTGGCGCCAGGTTCTTTATAATTTGAGGGTAAATGTCGTCTGGGCCAGCAGATTTATGGTGGTTAGTTGCTGCAAGAGCAAGTTTAACCTCATCATCAGTGAAAAATAACTCCTCAAGTGGAGTAACGATATCAGGCCTTTTGATGACTGGCATGTTAGGCGGATCTATTTGGCGATCAAGCCTCTGAACAGACTGGAAATGTTGGAGAAAAGCCGAAGCCTTTTGTGAATCTGAAACTATTTTAGTTCCGTTTTCCTGCTGAAGGTTGCCAATATAATCGCGCGTTTTGCCTTTGGATTGGGCATAACTATAGTAACCCTTTGGGCACTGCTTTATATTGCGTGCCAACCGTGATTCAAAGTCACGTTTTGCTTTTCGTTGGATTCCCACAGCCTTATTTCTGACCATTTTATACCTTGTCCAGGACCGTTGTGTCTGAGAAGCTTTGTAAGTTTTCCAGGCACGGTCCCTCATTCTAATCACTCGTCGCATCGCAGGTGTCTACCACTGTGGCTTGTTGCGTTGCTTGACGTGCACCAACGGTGCAAACCTATCTTGCAGGGTAGACAGGCAGTGGTGTATAAGCTGCCAGTTTGTTGCTATATCATCACCTACATATTGAGACAATATCTTTTCAGCTTCCTCTGAGACGACTTCTCAGTCTACGCGATTGAAATTGCGCCTCAGTTTAGGAGGAGGTTTTCATACCTGAGTCTTAGTTGGAATCTGATCACAACGTGATCACGTTTTCCTAGTGGAGTGAGATAATCTACCTGACGAACCATTTCTTCGCTTGAAGAGATAACGAGATCCAGGATCGAAGGTAAGCAGCCCTGGCGGAATCTTTTGGGCTCATTGACATGTTGACTCATGGCATGCATATGAGTCCATTTGATGAAGTCCTCAGACATCTTATCAGATGAACAGCACTGGTTCAGCCAAGATATATGTGGTAGGTTAAAATCGCCAACTATAAGAACCTGGGACCCAAGCGTGTGCAGCAAACTGAGATTGCCAAGCAAATTTTGCAAGTCCTGAGGTCCTGCTTGCGGGCTCATATAAACGCATGCTATTACCATTGATTGCTTGTAAGATTGAATGATACATGAGCTAAGTTGGACGTTGTGCGTGCTAAGCCTAACGCTCGATTCTGAAGTTCGAAGACCTAGTCTGAGAAAGATAGCAACTCCGCCCCCGTTTAGTTCACCTGGTCTATCACATCTGACCACAGAATAACTACTACAAATTGAGTCAGGAATATGGTCAGTTTCAGATAGCCAGCTTTCGGACAGTGCTATTACATGCGGTCGTAGCTCATGCGCTAGGATGGAGAGTTCAGACCACTTATTTCGGATACTACATGAGTTTCCGTATACCAATGCGGCGACGGTGTCTCGCGATATATTCACACTTAGTCCAGGTTGATCCTCGGGCGTAATACCCGAGGATACCCGTGGATATTCTCAGTATACACGAGGCTTGGCGATCCAAAGGTTCAAATCCAGTTTTTGATAACGCGCCGCTGGTACCGATCGACTAAAATTTCAGCAAAGCAATTAATCGTATGCCACATTACTGTTTACTCATAAGGCCTCAGGCGATATGTATTCAAGTTGATCGAGGATATGTAACAACATTGCTTTACTGTACCTAACAATTGACCTTGATACTCACTTTCCGTTGATTTGTGTTCTGTGATTGCTTCCGTGGTTCCTTCGTGCACGTTTTGGCTACCGCAATAAATCTTCTATCTTCTGTGCTTTTTCTCCAACATTCTTGGGGTCATTATTGTATTTGTCAGTCTACTACAAATAGGTGATTCGACATACATGCATCCTTCGTGTATCCGGTACCTCATTTTTTCTCCCGATTTATATCGGCGTTATTTCAGGTTAATATTTTTACCTTCTTTCATCACGTATTGCATCATCACGCCATATACCTCACATAACTACACTTGTTGATCGATTCACAAGTAGGGTTAGAACAGAATCTACAGGGAAGTCAGTTTACCATGTTTACTGCTTATAAGCCCCTCGTACATCAATGAACGGATCGTCGGGTAGGTACTCTCCTAGAGATAAAACGCACCAGGATTTTGTCAGTCATTTCACGACTGACATGCGATATATCTTAGGTGACACATTTCGTATCTTCCCAACGTGTGTGATAGACTTGCCTCTCTCGCTCGACCTCAGCAAAATCGCTGCAGTGCAAGCTACGGATTCTGGCATCGCGCAGCTCATGGACGCTTATCCTTTCGTCACACCTCTCCCCTTGTCAGATGGCTTGGGCGATATTCTTTGCGTTTTATAACAAAGCGCTTTCAGACTACTTACCCCGTCTGCGTTTAAACGGCGCATTAGTCACACCTTACGGAATCTTTCCCATCGTGGCATTCGTGCTTGGGTTGAGTTACTTACGGGAAAATTTGTATGGCCGAAAGCCAGTGGGCACATTCAGTATGACACCAACATCGAAACCCCACCATATTTGATAATAACTACTTGTATATCGAGTATTTACCCACAATCTGCCATCTCAAGTGCTAGTAGGCGTCCGGAACGGCACATTTGACAATTATGAAGCGGGTATTTAACACGTTATTATCGTTTGGTATTTCCCGTGCATGTTTTCGTGCTTCTTCACTATAACTCGGGGGTAGCCATAAACCCATGCACCAGAGAGTTTCTTCTTCTCACTTCTCAGGTACACATGCATCTCCTTCTGTTCAAACCGTGGCACACGCCAACGCTGGATCTCCGACGCTTAATGCCATCCTACCAGGTAGCCCGAAATACACGCATCAATCGGGTATCCCTTTCGCTACATATGCACCTCCCTCTGTGGAAACCGTGGCACGTGCCACCCCCGGATTATCGACGCTTGTCGCCATCCTACCCGGTAGTCCCAACCGTGAGCACACCGCCCAGAACGAAACCGATCAGACAAGTTCCTTACCAGCCCGACTTCACGCCACTCAGCTTCTCTAAGCGAGACCGTACGCCATCGGCACTGGTGGTGCAGGAACTTCTCAGCACGGAATATGTTTCCGACGCATCTGGTTGTTCGTTGTCAAGTCTACAGATGTGCACACATCTGCTCCTACTGGGTTCATGATAAGACAATTCTAGACTGGCAATTCCAGCTAACAGCACGTTCACACCATGTGATTTGGCTCCGGCAGCACGTTTAATCCACGTGAGACGTGACTCGGCTTAGTACTTATCGGTTTTTTGGTGTATCTTACACTGGTCACCACCGACAATCGACCCATGCTTATCAAGTGTCTTGGTCTCATCTGGCGTTCCTCGTTTTACATTCGCCTGGAATTTCTTTTCGGGATGATTGTCACTTCAATCGATTCTGGAATCTTCAGTTTAGAATAAAAACACTCTGTCGTTACACCTAGACATTAATCTGGCTCAAAGCACACGGTATCAAATTATCTTTCAATAAGCCAC